>JAVSCE010021131.1:0-44217 GCA_032199065.1 Smutsia gigantea
ACTTCCCAGAGCTGAGCCTTCTCTTGTTCTGGGAGCTCATGGATGGGGGCGGGGAGAGATGGATGGAGTCGATCCTGCGGGGCACCTGGGTGCATGGGGCTTTGTTACCTACAACAAAACCCAGTCCTCAGCAGCTTCCAGTTCCAGGCTAGGCTGCAGTCTGCCGTCGGTGTGGGGTGTGGGCTGGGCAGACTAGCAAGTGAGAGAATGTGAGGGAGGGGGCGCTCCCTGTGTGTGACTGGGCACACAGGAATGCAGTGGTGTGTGCTGCGGGGGGGAGGGGGGGAATGCTCGGGGGTGTGTGGGCTTCAGTGAGTGTGAGGGGTGTGTGTGTTGTGTGTGTGTCTGCGCCATGGGGCTGGGCTACTCCTGGCATTACATGTTCTTGGGTGTCATCCCCTGCCAAGCCAGATTGCAGTAACATGCAGGAAGATCAGGTCCGACCTGTTCTGCCCACGTTGAAAGGGTAACTATGGTTTCCAAGTGATGGAAATCCCCCCAGCTGGGGCTGTTGCTTGGGACATTATGGATGTGGAATTTCCAGCCAGGTTGACCAAGCCCTATTGGACGTCATCATTGTTCCCCCAAAGATGCCCAACTTTCTTAGGTTTCCCTGGCTCAGCCAATGAGGAGCCAAAGCTTTCAGGGTGATCCCTGTAGTTCATTAGTGTATCCTCATATCTTTACTGCAGTGATGTTACTTTTGGACTAGGATAGAGTTACATGTGTTGGGAGAAAAAGGAACATACTAGATGCACCTATGTATTAGTCATGAATTTGGTTTAGAAGTGTTTTTTTCTCCTTGATCTGTAAGGTGTGAATTGGTATGGGCTTTTTTTTAATCAAAGAAAGAGATCCAAAAAAATGAACAGAACTGCTAGATCTTCTCTTTGATATTTCATTTGTGGTTTTAATAAAGCACTGTTTACCAGGGTCCAGAAATGTACAGTTAAGGATGATGACCATTCAGTCAAACAACTGACATTTATTAGACACCTGCTATGTGCCAGTAGTGATGTTAGGTATTAGAAGTATACAAATGAATAAATGAATAAAACATCACCTCAGCTCTTGGGGAGTGCACAGTCTGGCAGGCAAGGCAGAGTGTGTAAACAGATAATTACAGTAGAGTATGACAAGGGATGGCAGGGCACTGTGAGAGCCAGGAGAGGGGGGTGCCTGGCTGAGGGTGGGAAGTATGATCCAGAAAGGCTTCATGGAGGAAGTGACATCTGAGTGAGTCTTGGAGAATTAACTCGCCAGGTGGCTAAGTTGAAGGAAGAGCATGTATAAAGGCAGAGGAGTCCTAGTTAATAAGACTACAGGGAGTCCTCAGAATTGTTACTATCATCTCAGCAAACTAAGAATGAGTTTCCCTGGATTGGGATGGTGATTAATGGTGAATCCAAAATGAGTTAGTATGGCAGATTGTTAAGGATCAGTGCATATCCCCATCTTAAGACGTGTCCAGCTCATTTCTTAATACGGTGTGTTTTACTTTAAGCAAATCTGGTATGTGTAAGTATGTATTTACAAAGCAAATGTTTGTATATATAAAACTATATGGACAGTATTCACACTGCAGAATTTGTTGCTTTACAAAAGGATTCATAGATCACCTTAAATAACAGTGCCTCTCTGACCTTTACAGTGAATATTTTTACCAAAAATCCATTTACACAGACTTTTTGGTATAGCCAATGGATGGATAAAGAAAGGTGTACCTGCATAGCATTTGCTATTCGCACAAAAAGTTACCAATTTCAATGTGGGCACTTTCCCTCATGGTGTGGATACTTAATAAATACTGAAAGAAAATGTGACAATGGTAATAAATACATAGTAAACCCAATGTCTGTGATCTTTTATCATTTGGATTATATGTGAAATACAAGTTAACCAGGACAGGGTCTACAGGGACTTGTACATTTAAATAATGTTAATGGTGTCACTGGTAATTAATAAAGCACAAGATGTTTTGTGTTCTATGTTAGTTTTGAAATGAACTTTAATACTCATGCAGTTAAGCCAGAACAGGGGCACATTCTGAGCCTCCTGTGGTGTTGTTTTGGTACTGATTGCATGGGCTGATGAATGGCACTGGAAATGAACCTGAGAGATGGATGATTTTTACTGGAAGTGCCTGATGGGCATAAAATTATGCTGGTTAAGAGTGTGGGCTCTGAGGGCTTGGACCAGCTGCCTGAGTATCTTCTCCCTTAAATGAAGACCAAAAATAGCCCTTGGGTCTATTTGAAAGGAATGCCGACAGAAGTGGATGAGCTTGAACTGACTTCCACCCTGATCTGGCCAGTGCCCTACAGCAGAGAAAATGATGGTCTGGGGTCCTTTGGGCGCATTAGGGTCCTTTGTTCGCAGGCTGTCGATACCAGAAAGTATCCCGCTATATCTCTAGGAAACACTGCCCAGAGCTTGGACTGGACTGGAATTGATCTGTCAGCTATGCCTATACTGAGATCAATCTAGTGGCTGGAGCAGTGCCTCCCAATGTGGGTTCCAAAGAAGACTAGATCCACAGAGTTTATGTAGGTGTCACACACACACACACACACACACACACACACACACACACACACACAGAGTTTTGTGGTCAAGTTAAATTTGGGAAATTCCTGCTTAAACAGAAACAGGGTTGTTTACTGCAGGGCTTCTAAAAGCCTTTACTAGGTTAATGTATATTGTGATGCTCCAGGAGAATAGAATATGCAGCCCTTCCCAGATGTATTTGCTCTGGTATTCCAACAAACATTTAGTTGGACTGGTTTGAGAAGATAACTCTTTGGGCAATGCTGGGTGAGTGCATTTCCCGCTGTGTTTGGAGGCTGTCGCTATCTTGCTGAGTGAACTTGGATAACTCCCTTCACCCTCTAGGCGTTCCTTCCCCCATGTGTAAAATGAGGCTGGTAATAATCACTGCTCTCCCTGACTGGGATGATGTGATGACAATTAAGATAATATCTCTGCAAGTGTTTTCAGCTGCTTAGAAGAAAGGCTTTATATAAACTCAAGGTTATTATGAAAGGGAAGTGAAGAATTAGGGCGATTATCCTGATAATTCAGGGTCAAATCCTGTTTTTCTGCTGCATTATTGGGCAGGCTGCCTCAGTCTTTACTTTGATGCCAAAGACCTGTCGTCATTCAACCTTGGGGGTGACTTAGTTCTTTGGGCTGACTTCCTTTCACAACCTGAAGATTTCAGTGTGGCCTTTAATTTCCTGGTCCAGAGGTGTCATCCGTACAGCTTCAAGAAAAAGCCCATCAATCTGAACACACCCTGCTGACCAGAGAGTCCTGAAGGTGGGAATTAAATTTAGTTGAAGCACTGCTTTATATTTCAGACTCTTTCTCTTGCAGAAATAGTGCTTAAGGGCCATCTTTGCAACCATCAGCTGCA
Organism: Smutsia gigantea; assembly: GCA_032199065.1. Taxonomy (NCBI): domain Eukaryota; kingdom Metazoa; phylum Chordata; class Mammalia; order Pholidota; family Manidae; genus Smutsia; species Smutsia gigantea. The sequence continues at coordinate 3,416 of JAVSCE010021131.1, forward strand.
GGGCCCATCTCCAGTGTCCCCAGCACCCAATCTGGGCTGGAGACCTGTTTACAGGACCTAGTTTCCAGGGTCCTTTTTTGTCAATAGGAAGGCATGGCCATCTTTAAGGAAATTTAAAGGCAAAAGGAAAAACACTCTTGTGACTATTGACCCTTCCTGATTCCCTGGAGTCTTCATTCCCACCTCTTTGCTTTACAAGCTGCCTTGAAAGAAGAATGTATTTCTTGAGAATTAACAGCTAATAATCGTTGCAAACCAGATTTGGAGTAGAGACGGCTGTGCGGGCATTAGTTACTAGTTCTCCCGTTCTCAGCACATGGATCAGCCATTCTCTGCAATGAAGGCAGCAAGCCTCAGTTGCAGTAGGCAGGACTTAGGTTAACTGCAAGAGAAGACTGTGTGGCTTTAAGGCTGTGATACTGGAATGTGAGAGCGAAATTATTCTCTATTCTGGAGGGGTTAGTGGAAATGTGTGTCCAATAGGGGAGCTTCATAGCACGGTAGAGCAGCAAGTGCCTTCGGAAGTTCCAGGTGATACCACACCTTCTGTTTGGATGGGGCAAATGTCAGAGAAGTTAAGTGAGTGGTCTGAAGTCACACAGCTACCATGTGATAGAACAGAAGTCATCCAAAGGCTCAAACTTAGATCTGCTGCCTCCTAATGCTTTTTCTACTAGACTTAGCTGTCTTCTTTTGTACTTCCATGGGTTGGCTCATCCAGCGAGAGGTCATGTACCACCCAGAGTTGGGTGGGTTCTATGTGGCAGCTTTTGCAGAGAGATAGGTTTCTAATGGAGCCCTAAAAGGCCAGGCTTCCCTCTCCGTCTCTCTCCATTCCTCTTGCATGTATGGCTGGCTGATTGACCAAGCCAGGAAGCCAGTTGGAAACCTGAGGACTGTTCTGTGTAGATATTCATGGATGATTCAATCACGGCCATTCCTCTGCTTTGGTAGTTATTAACATTTTTGTGGCCCAAGGACCTCTTGAAAGTGTGATGAAAGTTACTGATGTAGTCCCCAAAGAAGGGCCCACATCCACTAAAATGTGCACGTTGAAGTCCAGGGTCCCTCCTCTGCTGGCTCCTGGTGTCAGTACAGCCTTGGGGCACTTGTAGATGCTCCCTCAATACTAAAGATTCCAAGACCTGGAATTGTCAAACTTAACTTGGAGGGAATTGGAAATACTGGGATGAGCCTTGTGCCAAGTGGACTTGGGGAGGAGAGTTAGCGTGGAATTTCTTTAGGATAAAATAATGGGATTGACTCCTGGACTTGAGGTAAAAACAGAAAAGGAATTGAAATGAGCTAGCCATGTCCCCTTCTCCTCATGTTATGAAAGAGATGGGGGAAAGGCATGGCAGGAAGAAGGGTGGGAGATTTGGGAGGATGAGAGATTTGGAAGGATGAGAGTGGGAGGTCTTTCTAGAAAGGGTTTCAATCACGTCATAATTGCACGAAATGAAATTTCTGAAAGAATGTGACAACCCTTCCTCTTCTGTCCAGCGTTTCTTACCCTAGTTCAATTTCTTAAAAGCAAAAGCTCATGAATTTGGGTATTAGAAATTTTCTGAGATGCTGGAACACTGTGTCCTTGAAGAGGACATTTTTGGAGGCTGGGAGATTGTGGGATAGTGGCACAGCTTGCCTTACTTCTTGTTTTAAAAAAGTATTTTTATGATCGAAATACTACATGCTCATGGTTGTAAAAATAGAAGTATGAAGTAGAATGTTCCTGGCCTTTCCACCACTGATCCCCCACCATGTTCACAATTTGGTATGTGTCATTTTGTGCATTTTTTGATGAATATTCATACATGTAGTCAAGTGCATAAAATAATAAAAGATGTGACCAATGGTCTACAAACTGTTCTACAACATGCTTTACATTGAACTTTGACTGGGAGTCTTTTCCTGCCGCTACACATCTAGCTACTTCATTCTTTTTAACAGTTGTGTAGTATTCTGTTTCATATGGTTGTGACATCATTTCTTTAATCCAACTTCATTGATGAAATTTTGTGTTATTTCTAATTCTTTTAAATTATTAAACGTTGGTATACCATATGTCCATTAACGTGCATCTCTGTATACAACTGCAGGTGTATAAATTCACAGTAGTGAAATGGTTGGTTCGAAGAGTTTGGCTTGTACATTTTTTATTTTAACAGAGCCTGCTAAAGTGCCCTCCAGGAAGGCTGTAGTGACTTACATTCTCCCCAGCAATGGCCATTTCTGCCTGCTCTTCTTCACCAATTTTACATATTATTGATCTTTTTCATCTTTGGCAATGTGATAGCTGAAAGAAATCTTTTTCTTTGCTATTTTTTTGAGGACTCAAGACGTTGAACATCTTTTCATAAGTGTATTGGCCATCTGTATTTCTTCTGTGTTGCCATTTCATATCCTTTGCCTGTTTTCCTACTCAGTTCTTTTTTGTTTTGATAAGCAGGATCTCTTTATGTATTTTGGATAGTAACTGTTTAACTGTTATCTGTGTTGCAAATATATTAAGCAGTTTATTATCTTTTAACTTTGATTTTAGTGTCTTTCATTGTACAGAAATGTTTAAAATTCAAGAAAATCATGATTGTCACTCTGTTTCTTTATGAGCACTCAACCAATGCCAAAGTGAATATCCTTGGACTGTATCATATGCACTTAGCCCATTATTTACCTGAGATAAATTCCTAGGGCTGGATTTGTTCAGTTAATTTTTTCTAGATATTGCCAAATTGCTCTCTGAAGTGTTTTTTTTTTAGCCAATTTAAACTGCATGCACAGTGTATAACAGTAGACTGTGCTCCTTTTCCTGATGTCTTCTGATAATTAAGGTCTTGCTTCTTAAATCAACTGCTAGGCAAGAATTCATATATGGCACCGCAAAAGGCTTAGAGGAGAATTCCCTAACTGTGCACGAGACACATGTAATACATGTTTCACCTTCAATTACTTAAGCAAACATGCTTTTTAATTCATTTCCAGCTAGAACTGTGTCCAACGCATTTTCCAACAAGTCCCTCTAAATTCACTGTGAAATGAATGGCCATTTCGGGTCATTTCTATTGGCAGCAGCTTCAACAGCAGACAGTGGTGAATTAACTTTCGAGATCTACCTTGTGAGACATTTGGAAAAAACTGCTGCATCTTCACTGACCTCTGAGGTCATCTTAGGTTGGTTCCAGAGTTTTCCAGAGGCTGAGTGCTGAGTAGCAGTCAGCTTCTATCCAACTTGACTTCCTGCAAAGAGGGCAAGTTTGAGGCCCTCCCATGAGAAGTTATTCTAACAGAAATAAATAATGATGTCACCCTCTGCAAAGGGAATAGTGGCAAACAGGTTCAGGTGTAGCTTTTTCCCTCACTCTGCCTGGGCTTGCTGCTGCCACCGCTGCTCTGTCTCTTTTCTGCTGGCATCCAGGTACAGTCAACGGGAATCTGGTGTTTGCTTTAGACCTATGGATTGGGAGAAGATGGAGATCACAGTGGTTGGTTGGGTGGTTGAAGAGCTGTCTTTTAAGAGTGACACTAGCAACCTTAAAATCCCCTGGGGGTAAGAGCAGTGGGGGAAGCAGGCAAGAGTTGTGATAGTTGTTACCCATTTTACAGATGGGGAAGACACATCGGGAAACGAGAAATGCTCTGAGAATTGGACGTTGCTAGAAAAGATTCCTGACATAGCCCCCAACACTTGCTAGTTAGAAATTTGGCAACTTGTCTCCTCTAGGGATGGATATTTATGCTCGCTTGAAAGTGCAGCTTCCTAACTTGATAGATTTAGGAATGCACTTTGTACTTTCCCGTCGTTCACTCGACCTAGTGGGGTACTTACACAGTCCCACCCCTGGGATGCCTTTGAGCTGTCAGAAGATGAGTGGGTTATTGTCCCCAAAGGAATAATTTGGATTATTTGAACTATTGACAGTTATGATTGGTGGTTTGTTACTTACCTCACAATCTTGGTATTTGGCAAATGACTTTAGATCTTACCTAATATTTGTTGTTTATTTCTTTTAAAGTTTGGGAATAGAGTAAGCATAGTTCACAGGGGAACCGATGGCCAGATAATGGAATTATTAATCTTGGCTGCATTGAAGAAGAAATGCCTCTGGTTGTTAAGCTAATGAATGTCCGATCATAAAGCTAGAGTGTCTCCTCTTCAATGCTGAATAATTTAAAGCTGAAACATTATAGCCTCAAATAGGGTCTCTAGACATAAATCATGGGATACATTTCTTATGGATTGTCCTAAGGGCGAAGATCATGTTTTCTTTTTAAAGCTAGGCTTGATGCTATTAGTAGAACCTGGGATTGTTGTGTTTTGTTTTGTAATGAATTATTCTGCAAAGGTAGCATTGTTTTTTTTTTTAACTCTGATTAGAACCAGGAGGGGACATCTCTCTTCATACTTGAACTAGAAAGGAAAATCTCACCAACAGGTAAAGGTAGGCAATGAAGCTTATAGTGAAATCAGGAGGCAGAAGACCCAGGTTCTACTTCTTGTTTTGTTGTTAATTGGCTAGGTGACCTTGAACCAGTGCTTAAATGTCTGTGAGCTTCAGGTTCCTCACGTAGAAACTGAGGCCATCATGAGGAATAGCTGGGCTATACTGCAGTGCCTCCCATTGAAACAAGGTGTACTCATATCCAAAGTCAGAACTTTTGTGACAGAATCACTTGGGGGCACTTAAAAAGAATACTGGAGGCTCCTCCTCAACGTACTCGATCTGCAACTCCCAGAGCGGGTGCAGGAACTCTTGTAACCAGCTTCTTCGGTGAGTCAGAGGCGGCTGTAGCTGCCGCCCCTGGTAGCTTTCAGGAGGCAGGATCCCCTGGGCTTTCTGGCCTGAGGGAATGAGGCCATTTTCCAAAGTGGGAAAGTCCAGGTCTCCCAGTAGCTCTGACTTAGAAGCTTCTGAGGCTGCATTTGGGGAGGCTGGTTTTTGACCTAGTTCCCTGGGGCTGATTTCTGCAGAGGGGAGCGCAGAGCAGAATATGTTTCATAGGAGTGAGACTGGATGAGCACATTGACAGTTACTCAATAACGAGCATATCTCAGGCCCTTTGGCTCACAATTTTCAGTAGAAGAGTTTCTGAGAAAGGACAAAGTGTTTTCTTGAGCTCAAACTCTTCCTGCCCAAGCTCTCCTTGGAACAGCATTAGCAGTTTCTGTCCCTCCTTTGACTTTTCAACTTCCGTTTCTCTTCCCGTCGTTAAAAGCACAGTGTTCCAGTGGGTTCTCTTGCTTTGTGGGATTTTGACACACTAACTTTTCAGGCCCAAACCTCCCCTGACCCCCACTACACTTAAGACACCTTCCCCCAACCCATCACCTCCTCCCTCCATCACATCACTGATTTTATTTCCTTCAGCCACAGGCCCTGTCTCAATACTATCCTGCTTTCTGAATGCCCAAAAGAAAGGAGTCAGCATCCATGCACACCCATTCGCCCCACTTATTTTCTTGTGTCTCAGCCTTCAGCCCTTTGCTTCTTTGCAGGGGAAATTGGAGCTAGAGAAATGCTTCTCCAAGGCAAACTCAGAGACAGCAAGTCTTTCTTTTTATATATAGCTACCATGTATTGAGCTCTGCTAGGCATCTGCGCTACTCTCTTGGCAGGCATTATCTCATTTAATCCCTTCCACAACTCTGCCTGGAAGGCACTAGTGGTATTCTCATTGTATAGAGCAGGAAACTGAGGCTCAGAGCAGCTGAGTGATATGCACAAGTTTTCAGCTGCTGAGCAGCAAAGTGGGCTGGTGTGTCTGGCTCTGGAGCCTGAAGGGCTAAATAGTGGATTCTATTGAGGGTTCTCTCGGTAATAAAGCTGTGTCATGCCAAAGGCAAATATATGAAGCAGCAGATTTTCTTGGGTGCGAAGAGTCTGCACTTGGTGAAGTCTGGGTAACCTACAGGAAAGAAAGGGGAGTTCATTTTTAAAGACAGAGTAATGTTGCCAGGGTTATTATGTATCACTGCAGTGGTGAGCCTGGGAGACAGGCCCTGATTCTTGAGAAGGGGTTAAGGAGTAAAGGTCTAAATTTTGAGAGGTAAATTACTGAAACCCTATGACTAGTTTCATAGATCATGGGGATATGAACCGTATTTGTTATTTTCTTCCTCTTCCTCCCATCAGGAGGCTGGTATCAAGGCTATAGAGGACCAGAAGTCTGGAGTGACTTACTGGATGCTCTCAGCTACCGGTGGGCTGCACAGGGGGAGATAACTAGAGCAGGTGGGGAGCAAACCAGGATGAACAACAGTCTCACTGGCTTGGATTCTAGGGTTTCCAGCTATCCCAAGTCCTCTTTTGTCTGATTCTCATTATGTAGTAAGGAATAGTTAACATCCACCAATACAGACTCATTGAACTGGGAGTGATACGACTCAAGACTCATGAGCACAAGTCTGTGCACAGAGATTTCCAGAATATACTCATGGGACCAAGTCTGTCCTAAAACCCCATTTGGAGGAGCCCAACTTCTCACTTTGACTGTAGTACATGGATCAATGTAACACTGCTGCAAGCAAAACCAATTTTGTTTTCTTTTTCTTGGCTCTTTCCTGGAAATATCCTATATTGGCTACAATTTCTCTAAAAATCTCTTTTGAGTTGGAGCCCTCAGATGAAGGCTTCCACCCGCTTTCTGCAGCATTTCTCCTCTGTCATTTCCATTCATGAGAATCAGTAGGCATCAAGGTCTTGTAAGGCCTCAGGTCTCCCACCGGTAATGACCCTGATTCTTCCTTTGCCATGGAGACATGAGAGCAAGGAGATCATTGCAAACAAACGGTTCAAGAGACATGCCTGTGGTTGTCTTCAGGCTCTGCCTGGTAAAAGAGCTATTTTGGAGAAAAGGAGAAGGTAGGATAAGGTTAAAAGGCTGGGAGTTGGAATCATTTGCCTAAGTTCAAATCCCTGCTATCTCTCCTACTAACTATGTGATCTTGGGAAGTTTCTTAACCACCTAACTGCCCTTAGCTCTGTAAAATGGAAAGAGTAACAACTGTACCTACTTGATGGGCTTATAGTAAGGAATCAAAGAGATAATATATGTCAAGGGTGTGCCCCATACTTAGTCTCAATACCTGGCAGCTTTATTATTATTATGAGTGCATAAGCTGTGTGGAGAGGTCTGACTCCTGGCCCAGGCACTTTGGACAAGTCACTTAGCCTCCTGAAACTTCTGTTTGCTCACCTGTGTAACAGGAATAATTACAGTGGCTGCCTCTTAGAGATTTTTAAGGAATAAATAATTCCTGCAAAGTTCGTAGTTTGCTGCCTAGTACATAGACGAGCTCATAGGTTATCAGTCAGTTGTCATCCTCAGTGACCTCGTAGGCCCTGTGGTCCCTGGCTTCTCAGTATCTGGACCACCCTTGGGCCTTGCTCCCACCCCAGCAGAGGACTCTGATGCCTGGCATGTGTTTATTGTTTGGGGTAAGCAGAGGAGATGGCCTTTTTGGTGTGGGGACCTCCTGGGATGGGGAGGGCTTCCTGTAAAAGTGCTGCATGGTGAGCGTCACGGGGGCTGCTTCTGGACAGCAGCTGACTCCCCGACCGGAAAATGGTTCACAGAGTAAGTAATCATGGGGGCAAAGCAGACCCTGCTTAGTGGCTCCCCTGGAGCCTGGCCCCGTGCAGCACAAAGCTCTGCTAGTTGCCCTTCCCCTGGCAGCCTTGTATTCCCTTCTGGCACCCCTCCAAGACGACAGGCCGGAGAGCCCTGCATCTCCTCCCCAAGCAATACGTCAAGTAAGGCAAACAGATGCTACCATAGTGACAGTTCCTACCTGATCAATAGAGCTGGGAATTGAGCCTTGGTGACAGGGCCTGCCTTGAGGGGGGCCACCTCCCAGGGCATCATCTGCCTCAGCCTGGTGACCGGGCAACCTGCCCTGCCCACTGCTGGCTGTGTGCTGGTCTCTGGGCTTTTCTTTATACATTAATCCCCACCTCTGGGGCCCCAGTGACCATTCTAGGCTTACACTGTCCTCATTGGATTGCCCAATGTCTTTCTCCCTTAGTTCAGCCCTCATTTTTTCTTCCCTGAACTATAAAACATCATTCGTGCTGTTGATGCTATTAATTACAGTAATAATAGCTAGCATTTATGGAGTAGACACTTATCATGTACTAGACACTGTGCCAGGCAGTGAGTGTGTATTATCTCATTTTATAGTCACAACCCTGTGAGGTAGGCACGATTAGTATTCCCATTTTATGGAGGAGGAAGAATAATAGTTAATATTTGTTGAGTGCTTACCATGTGCTAGGCACTAAGCTAAGCGCCTTACATGTACTTCGCATTTGATCCTTTAATAACCCTGTGGGACAGGCACTATTATTTCTACTGGAGATTCTGTCTGCCTTGAGTAGTAAGGGTCCAGATGAGAAGCTGGACCCCTGCAGATTATTCAGAAGGTGTTGAATGGCCCAAGAGTACTCCTGATGTACTTTGACAAGTCCTTCCTCACCTTCCCTTCCACTTTCCCACCAGCTACTTGGGTACAGCAGACACTGTTCATTCCAAATCCTGCTTGGCCATGAGCTGTGAGGGCCATGCCACCCCTGACTGCCTGCGGTTCAGGAGGAGTGGTGCAGCCTGACCACCCTGGGTGGTTTGGGGGAGAGCCGGGATCAGGCTAGGGTAGCGGCATGGTGGATGGTACTGAAGGTCCCACTTCGTAGCCTGGAGGTTTAGGCTTTTTACTGTGTGACTATAAATGGCTCTAATATACACTTTTAAGACTAGCTGCTTGACACCACATACTCCAGCCACACCCCCTCCCATTCCCAGGACACATCTTGCACACAAACACCAGTTTCCATGCTGTTGCTTATGGTGTTCCCCTATTGGTTCTCCTCCAGAAAGCCTTCTCAGACTGTCTCAGTGTTTTACTCCTTCATTTTTTTTTGTCCTAAGGACACATATTGAGCATCTGTTATATCCTAGGTGCAGTGCTAAGCACTTAGAACATGGTTATAATCAAAAGAGACATAGGCCCTGCCCTCAAAAAGCTCACAATCTAGTAGAAGAGACAGACATTAAACAAATAACCCTAGACATATGTAATTATACATTGTAATAAATGCTGTGAAGGAAAAGAACTGGGTAGAGTAAGAGAAATAACAAGGGGAACTCAGTTTCGATAGGAGGGAATCAAAAAAGTGGGACAAGTGACATCTCAGCTTGAGACCTGAAGGACGAATCAATATTAACAGTGTTCCATGCAGAGAGCACAAGTTGTACAGACATCCCGAGGTGGGTGCTTGCCATATTCAAGTGACTAAAAGAGACAGTGAAGCAGGGAGAGTGGCGCTTGGTGAGCTTGTGGATCATGCAGGGGCTTGCAGGCCATGGTAATGAGTTCTGTCTTTATGCTGAGTGCAGTGGGAAGTCACTGATGTGTTTACGTGAGGGGCCAAAATAATCGAATTTAGACTTTTAAAATAGCTCTCTAGCTACTACACAAAATGGGATGGGGGAGTGGTAAGAAGAGAAAGGGCAACATAGGAGACCAACGCAGTCATCCAGGAAGACAGGTGTTACTGGCCTGGACTAGTGGGTGGTGGTGGTTATGAAGAGAAGTGAGCAGATTGGGGATCCATTTGAGAGCTCATGGATTGGACAGGGAGGCTGAGGGGATGGAGCAATCAAGGAAGACTTCCAGATGTCTGGCTTGAGCAAGATGGCAGTAGTGCCAAGTGGCAGTACGACGGATGGACATGGGGATGTATCCTGAAGCCAGCTCAGGGTTTAGCTCTCCTGGGCCACAGTTGGTCTATAATGCTTATTTAGCATACTTCCTGTACGACTTCATTTTGATGACAGTTAACATGAGTGCATTTGTTGTCTCCCTAGGTAGGTTTTAAATGCTTTGAGGACACTGTGTCTTACTTGTGTCTGCATTTCCCAAAGCACACAAGACATGATGTATTGACTGACTATTCAATTAAGGGAAGGAACTTTCTCTTTCAACCTTATTCTTCTCACTAAGGCATCAGACATGACTCTGGATTAAGCCTTAAAAAAAAAATACTCTGGAAGACGTATGTGCTTGGAATCAGACGTGGAACTGCATTTGATCCGTAATCACCTTTTGAAGAACTGCTGCTGTGTCTGCATGATACACAGGGCACCCCTGCCCTTGGTCTTCAGAACACCCTCAGCAGCACAGTAAGGGCTGTGCATTCACAGATGAAGGGCCTCATGGGAATGTGGCCCATGGCAAAGGCTGGCTTAGGATGGACAGAGAAGAAGACTAGAGGTGGCCTAAGGGTGGCAGTTGTTCAGGCCGGTAGGGACCTTCATGGCCATGGGTTTCAGCTTGCGGCACCTAAAAGTACATATCATGGATAGCATGCTATGGAGTCTTAGATTCCGTTGCAGAATAGACAAACTGCAGCTGGTCAGTACATCCAAACAAGTCACAGCAAAAAGCAGGTGTACCACTGCAGTTTTTATGTGATTTTGCAGAAGAGTCGACTGGTCCTGCATTTCTGAGGTAGGAACCCAGGACTCTGCATTTTTATTTTGGTGCAGGTGACCTTGATCTCATGCTGAGATGTGCTGGCCTCAGGGATCAGCCCTGGAACAGCTAGTTCCTAGGGTCCAACATAGCCCATCCCTGCTCCCTCCTTAGGGGAAAGGCCAGAATTATCCCCAGAAACCCCAGGAACTTTGCACGCAGTTGTACATGTGCATGGACACCCAGATGAGTCGCTGAAAAAGATGTAACAGTTCTGACCACCAGAGTGGGAAGGACCAGGGGGCCAGAATCCAAATCCATAACATTTCAGTTGCTCCTGGGAACCTAGTGGCACTACACGTTCGTTTTAGGGAAGGCCTCAAGGGGGGCGCTGTGTGGTGAGTTAGACTGTAGAGGCAGCACCCCGCCCAGTACCAACAAACTTCCGAGGTTGCTTTTCAAAGACAACTGAATTGGGCCTTGCCCTGTACTCTGGCACCCAACCAAAGGTGTTGGAGGGGAATGGGTGTGGATTTAGCATCTCCATGGGATTAAGGGTGCTTAGGAGTCCCTGCCTTCAGGTTCCCACTGTAAAGAACCTGATCCTTGTTTAGCCAGCCCAGCTCCCTACCTAACCAAAACTTACTCTGCATCCGCCCCAGTAATCTGGACAGCATGGACATCACCTTCCTCCAAGCTTCCAGGGGGCTAACTCTAAGTTGCATCAGCATCCCTGCCCCCCACTTCCCTTGTTTTCGACCTCTCTTGGAGGAGACCTAAGACTGACCTGGTCATCAATCACAGAATACACAGCCTGTAACAATGAACATCTAGGGGTCCACTTCACTTCCTGTTTTCCAAGGCCACCAAGAAAAACCTGCAGGCAATAATCACATCCCCCCTCCCCCCGCCTCCCCTCCCCCCCACCTCACTCCCTTGGACCTGGTTGTACCTTCTGAATTCTCCAAACCTGGAACTGGCCTTTGGTGGTAACCAGCACCTCCCTAGCTGGAACAACTTCACCCTAATGATTTCCTTCCAAAGGGGGTCTAACTCAGAATTCGGAGATCTTAATTCCTCTTAATGCCTCTCCATTCATACCATCCTCTGCCTCTATCCTGAATGTAAGCCCCCTTCCTCTCCTGGGGCGTTTCATCCCCATACATGTTTGTACTTTCTCTTCATGCTCCATCCTGTCTCCTAGGCTTTCGTCTGTGCCCTTTGAGACCCATGTTGCACTTCAAACAACTCCCCTGGCCCTGGCCCTGGCCCTCTTGTAGTGCCATCTACGGCAGCACATCAGAGCTGGCTACACATTAGCATCACTTGGGGACCTTTTTAACAAGGCCTGAAGCCTGGACCCCATCTCTAGAGATTCTGATTCAATTGGCCTGAAGTGGGGCCTGGGCTTCAGTACGTTTTAAGCGCCACCCCAGGTGATGCTAATGTGCAGCCAGGTTTACAAACCACTAGACACCTGCTTGCCTTAACTTACACATCAGTTCTCTCACAGCTTTATCAAGTATCAGCTGCTTATTCTCCTGGGCTGTGCAAACCACAGAGCTGAGGGGTGATGTGCCTTCCCTGGCACTATTTCCAGGCCTTTGTGCCCATTCTCAAAAAAATAAAAGATAAGTAACAGCTAACAAAATTAAATAAAAGTAACTGTTTGCTTTAAAAAAAGATTGTTTTAAAAAGTAAAGTTAAATAAGATGAAATAAATGCTCCTTTGAGACACATGCCATCTGTATCAGCCAGTATTCTTTTTATCAACTCTTGTCCTCCTCATTCACCCACACTTTTCCTGGATTTTTTTAATACCTGATTTATCATCTTCCTTTCCAGAATGAATCCTGCTCTTACCCTGGAGGACTTCAGCACTCCTATGTACAATCTGTCCACATCCTGGACTCATGATTCTGTCATTCCTTTGACAAATATTTATGGAGCATAAATACATACCCAGTGCTGTTGGAGGTGCGGTGTGAGGGATAGAACAGTGAACAAATAGACAAAAATCCCTGCCCTCAAGAAGCTTATGATCAGGAGAGCAGGAGTCAGGGAGACAATCAACCAAGCAGTACACAAATAAGAATAATACACAGAGTGTCAGATGGTAATAAACGTATGGAAAAAGCTTAAGCAGGGGCAAAGTAGGGAATGCTGGGAGAGAGGAATCAATTTTGTATGTGAAAGAAGGAATTTCAACAAGGGTAGCCTTCATTGAATAGATGATATTTGAACAAAGACGTGGAGGAAGTGAGGGAGCTACCATGTAAATATCTTGTGGGAGAACATTACAGGCAGATATCACAGCACATGCAAATGTCCTGAGGCAGCCACATACCTGGCTGTGAGAAGGCCAGTATGGCTGAAGCTGAGTTAGTGTGTGGAGGTGGGGGGAAGGGGTTGTAGATGAGGTCAGGGAGGAAACATGGGGCCAGGTCTTATTGGGTCATGTAGGAAATTGTAAGGACTCTGGCTCTTACTCGGAATGAGATGGTGAGCCAACAGAGGGGACGGTTCTACCTAGAGTTGGACAGAGCCTGACTTGTATTTGAAGTTTCCTTGGTCTCACTGATCTCCACCCACCTTCATCTCTCCTCTACTTTGATCACCCTTCCCCATTACCAACCCCTTTATTTTGTCATTGCCCCAAACTGCTTCACCTCTGAAATCTTAAACTCAAGTATTGTGGTGGCAAGGGCTCCTTCTAGTTATACTTTCTCTGTAACCACCTGTAAATCTCTCATTTCTTGACTCTAGGTCTTCATAGGTATTAGTCCTTCTGGTTTCTTTTCTTTCCTTCTCCCTCCTAAACCCCACAGTGCATCTTTTCCAGCAATTCTCATATGTCAACTTTCTTGCCTAGTTATTCTTACACTACAGGAATTCAGCAAATCCCAAACCATAAATCATTCCACTGGCTCTTAGTCCTGACTGCAGATTAGTATCACCTGAGACACTTAACAATATGCTGATGCCTGATTTCATCAGTCTAGGACTGGGCCCAGATGTAGGTATGTTTAAACCTTCCTCAGTGAATCTAATGATCAACCAGTTGAGACCTCCTGGATTAATCCAGCATCTGCCCCTTCCCTTTCTATACTTTGACACCTGGCCAGGAAACCAGTCTCAGTTGTTCCCTTAAAATTACATGGATGCCTTACAAAGTGACTTTAGTAAGCTATATCACACTCTTCTCAGGGCTTAAACCAAGCCTCACTACCTTCCCCCAGTCTCCATCCCCACTTCTGTCCCTGTCTCGTTTTCCATTGCACAGAGGAAATAGAGGCTTCTAGGGCCTCAACCTCCTGCCCATCTGCCTCAGGCCTAGGCGTGTCTTTGTCCATTTCCATTCTATTCTCTCCTCAGCCTCTTCTAAAACTTTCCTCTATCTTGTGGATTTTCAATGTCTTACTGTTGGGTCCCCTCAAAATACCTACAGTCTCTTATCTTTGTAAACCTTCTTTTCACCTCTATATTCCCCCTCTCCAGCTACTGCCTTGTGTCTCTTCATCCGTTCACAGCCAAGCTACTTGACAAACAAGTCTCCTTAGCCTGACTCCATTCCCCCCCCTTCCACTCGCTCACTCAGTCCACCAGGAGGTGGTCTCTGCTCTCCCTGCCTTCTGAAACATCCTTTGCCGCAGACGCCAGTGACTTCCCCACTGACAGATCCAAGGACCGTGTCTCAGTCTTTTACTTGGTGTTTCTGACCTATTCATTCATACTGCCTGCCTTCCTAAAAATTTGCTCTCCAGTGGATCCCATTACACTGTTCTTTCTTGATTCACCTCCTTTTTTTGGCTGCTGCTTAAGGTTTTCTTCCTTTCCCAGACTTGAAATATAAGTATTCCCAGGAATCTCTTTTTATCTTTTCTTACTACTTCACATTTTTCTTGGAAATTTTATCCATGTCTGTGGCTTCAGCTATTACCTACATGTTTATAACTCCCACATATGTACCCCCACCACAAATCTATCCCCTGGGCCCAAATCTGTTTATAAAACTGCCTATGGGCCATCTCTGCTTAGAAATTCCATTCAACGTGTCCAAAACTGGACATGATCTTTTATATACTCTGACTCCACTAAACCAGAAACCTGAGTCATCCATCTCCCCTCGCTTTCCAAAATTACCAATTCCTCTCCAGCCTATCTCCAAAACATCTCTTACCTATTTGCTCCTTTGTATCTTGACTGCCACTTCTCTAGGTCTCACCATCTCTCATCTGGACCACTACAGTATCTTCCTAACTGCTGCCTGGCTCTATAGCAACCTCCTTTAAGCTGTTGAATAATCTTTCTACCATGCAAAACTTCTCGTTACTTCCCTGTTCATGGCCGTTAATGACTCCCAGGGACTTGTAGCAGTGTTTTCAAGTTCTATTTCATGGATCCCTGTCTGTTCTAGAGTGAAGGTGAGGGGCAGTGGGCTGACTGGATTACACTCCAGGGCCAAACTCCTTCATTTAACTAGGACAGCTGTTGCTTGGTGTCTGTGTATCATCCTGGGCATCTGAGGATATTTTCCATTAGAGTGAAAATTCTACAGCCAAAAGGAAAATTTGAATGCCATTGACCTTGATCTTCACAACAAACTTAGTAAGTTCACTGTTTATCAGGAATAGAAGAGTATTTTTTACATCAAGACCGTGAAAACTTCACAGAGCTTGTGTCTGGGAACTATGCCTCCCCCAGGAGTTTTTGTGAGTTCTAAGGCTCTTCCTCTTTTCTTTGGGGTTGCTAGTGCCTAATATTCAAATTGAAGAACTCCGCCTGAAGAAAACCCGTGGCCTTGATGAAGACACCATCCCTGGTCAGCCTCAGATAGCACTTTGTGTAGCTTGCATTTTTTTTTCTATTTGGCATATCTCTAGTGTTGTTTCAAGTGATTAAAGAGTCTTTTTTAAAAGCTGCAGAATTGTCCATTAAATCAAAGATTGTTATGTATTTACTTTGTAAAATAAAATTCTGTTCACTTTCTCAGAGCTGGGAGAACCTGATGATGCCCGGTCCAGCCCCACCCACCCTGTGGCCTCCATGGGAACTGATTCCCAGTGAGCTTAGTTCTCAGAGCAACTCAACGACAGTGGCCCTCATTCGCTCTTCCAAACTGTGATTGAGTTCAGGCTATAGGTTTTTCATCTGCATTCAGGAGAGGGGAAAATGCACACTCTCACATAATAAAATGGAATTTAGGCATTGACAAATCTAGTGGTTCCCAGGCTGTATAGTTGACCCTTGAACTCAACACAGGTTTGAACTCTATGGGTCCACTTATATGCAGGTTTTTTTCCATATATGGAAAAAGTTTGGAGATTTGAGACAATCTGAAAAAAATACTTTCTTTTCTCTAGCTTATTGTGATACTACAGTATGTAATATATATGACAGACAAAATATATGTTAATTGACTTAAGTTATCCATAAGGCTTCTAGTCAACAGCAAACTAGTAGAGTTAACTTTTTGGGGAGTCAAAAGTTATACATAGAATTTTGACAGCCTGGGGGTCGGTACACCAACCCCTGCATCGTTCAGGGGTCAGCTATAGTCTTAATTTGTCCAGTTTAGAGAATGTTCATGGGTGAGTCATGTGTAGGCACACCCTGGCTTGACCGGAACCTCTCCTGTCATCTCTGCCTAGGCAAACATTCCTGTCAGAACTGCTGTTAAGTAAGAACCCTGAGCTGGGAATCAGGTTTGACACTGATTGTGCTACCCAATTCACTGTATGACCTTGGGTCACTGCATGACCGAACAGTCCACATGTGAACAAGGAGGGGGTTGAACTGGATGTCCAGGATCCCCTTCAGCTCTGATACCCTGACTCTTTGATGCTAGGCGATAATCAGTGTGGAAATGCTTTGAAAAGTTGAGAATGCTTTATAGATACGGGGTGTTACTATTAAACTTACTGTTGGAAGTTCCCATCACAGCAGAACTAGAAGGGGCCTTCCTGTCTGATACACCACTGGGCAAGTCAACATGTGAATCACCAGAAATTGGCAGTGTACTCTTTACCAGGGAGCAAAAAAATAGTAAGAGCTATTATTTATTGAGACATTAACATATGCCAGCAATGTGCTAGTGACTTCCATAAATATTTTTGGTATTCATCTTCATAGTAAATCTACCATTATTATTTTTGCCCTTCAAAGATGAGGAAACTGAGGCTCAGAGAGGTTAAGTGGCTTGGTTGAGGTCACATACTTAGTAACTGATGTAGCTAAGATTTGAACCATGATTTTTCTGATCTGAAAAGTCAGGTACTTTTAAATATGTGAAAATTAGGGACTCGGGGCCTTGTTTTCTAGCTCAGTACTTCTCAACTTTAATGTGCCCATGAATCACCAGATCTTGCTAAAACCAGATTGCTGATTCATAGGTTTCGGGTAGGCCCCGGGTTTCTGCATTTCTAACAGGCTCCCAGATGCTGTTGATGTGGTGGGGCCATGGCCCATACTTGGAGTAGTAAGGGCTAGAGGCCCTTCTCTAGGAGTTGGCTGGTCTACATTTGTCCTAAGAGTAGGGCCACACAGGCTATACTGTGTGCAATGCTAGGGGCACCATTTGCGTTGTATTCTCTGTGTAGTGTGCCTCCTGGAGTTGTGTGTCATGGTACCCCCGTCCTGGGGTGAGAGCTTGGTGAATAGTGAGTAGAACTACAGACTTTTCTTCTACCTGGGCCAAACCTGAAGAAAGGAAAGTGCTCTTTCTTCCATCAATGAAAAGATTGATGGTGCAGTTGAAAAAAGAAATGCAAAGCTGGTCTGCTCACAATGAGGGTGGCCCCTTTGGTGTTCAGGGCAAGATGGGGAGGAGGGAGTAAAAGAAGCTGGCTGGCCGGGGCAGCTCCATTCTTATGCTAACAAAGCCCTGATTCCAGGCTGCAGCTGCTGCCCAGGCGGGGGCTAGGGCCATTCATAGCAGCTTGCTTTAGGAGTGCCAGACCCCCAGAACAGGTGCGGCCTCACTTGTTATTTCGTGCAGCCCTGACCGTCCAGACAGGGAGCTGATTATCACTGTGAATCGGGGATTACTACTGATTTACCAGTTTCTCCCAAACAAAGGGGCTGGCCTTGAGACAGCTGTCTCTTCTGGCCAGAAGGAAGCTGATTGCCCTGAAGCCCTGTGGGCCTGCAGGAGGTAAGACTGAAGTGGAAATGGAACAGAGGAAATTCAGATCCAGGTAACAGTTCTTCTGGGGCAAGTCAGAGTGTCTGAGAGGCAGAGGGCTGGGAGCTTAGGCCCACAGTCCCCAAGCAGGCAATCAAAACCTATATACCCAAGCTCCCCTCCTCTGGCTGGGGACTGCTTTTATAGAGCATCCCCTCTCCCCATGGTCAGAGGTCTGCTGTGATGACCAAGGGCACAGGAAGGCTAGCTGACTGTCTTTGTCCTCTTCCTCCTCTGCTCAGCTTCATCAGGCTTAGGAACAAAAAAAAACATCAGCATCTATTCAGAGAAAGGCAGGAGACTGTGGTTCAGAAGCCCAGGTCCAGAGTAAGGCAGCCTAGATCCAGACCTTAACTTGATCACTTACTAGCTGCCTGAATTTAGGAAGTCATTTGATGTCTCCAAGCCCATTTTGTTACCTCTTATAAGGATAACAATAGTACCTCTGCTCTGGGGCTACTGTGAGGATTTATTATTACGATAATGATAGCTAACACTGAGAAGCACCAACTGTGAACTAGGTGCTCTCATAAGCTCTATTACATGCTGTAATTCACCAAATCCTCAACAAAACCCCATGAAATGGGTACTCTCATCTCCATTTTATAGATGTGGAACCTGAGGATCGAAAGGGTTAAGTAACGTGCCCAGGGCTACACAGTAAGCAGCAGAGCTGAGAACTGAACACAGGTAGCCTGCTCTCGAAGCCATCTCTGAAGCACTAACCTTTGCTGCACAAACTCAAGTAAACAGTGGCATACACAAGTCTTTGGTAAATGAGAGTGGTCATGATTCCCCAATCTAGTGTAGCCTCACTGTTTCAGTGAATGGCTAAATGTGTGTCACTGAAAAAAGGAATATATTTTTCTAATATGAAAAATGGGTTGCCACAGCTGGAATCTCCATAACAGAATTGTGGTCTTTGTTGGCCTCAGGACGCCAGCTCCATTCACACACACGCGTAGGGCAATTCATTTTGCCACTTGGCTTGTTAAGGAAAATACTGAAAAAACCTGGACTGGATCACTGATGGAAGAACCAAGCGGCACTTGGAGGTCTTGGAGTGTTGAGGCTTTATTTCACACCGGCGGGCTCAGAGGGGAGTAATCTCCCAAAAGTCTGAGCCCCGAACAAAGGCAAAGGGAACAATATGTGTCTTTCTGCTTCTGTATCTGTAACATTCCTACATGCACAGCAAGCGAGCAGGCAAGGGGGAGTGAGTTTAGGGAGTAAGCGCCTGGCGGAGCGAGGAGTGAAGGGGAGGGGGAGACAGGGGAGCCACCTGGGCTAGACTGCTGTCCTTGTAAATTTTTCCCTATCAGGCTTAGCAGACCCATTTTGATGCCCAGAGCAGCTTTTCATCTCTACCCACCAGACCTCCTCTTCTTCAGTCTACACCTTCCTTAGGCCCACTGCTTCCCCCAGAAACCTTTATCCCTGTAAATTCAAAGTAGCCCTCGTATTTTAAAGGAAGGGAAGGAGAGTAGGAAGGAGAGAGGAGGAGGAGGAGGAGAGAGAGAGAGAGAGAGAGAGAGAAAGATAAAAATGAGAAGGAAAAAATAGGACCAACAGTCTCATTCAAATCTAATCTTAAATTGATTTGGACAGCTATTTTATTATAAGAATGTTTATTGGCAATGAAACATGTCCATAGTATATGATTAAGTGAGAAAAGTAGGCTACAAAATATATTGAGGGTGAAGCCATTTTGGAGTGTGTGTGTGTGTCAGGATCTAAGTATAGGAAAAATACTGGAAGGAAATATATGAAGATACTAACAATAATTATCTCTACATAGTGAGGTTGTAGATTATTTGTTGCCTCTAAATTTTTCTGGAATCTCATCAGAATTCTAAGTGAATATGAGTGACTTTTGTAATTAAATCAAGGTCTAAGGAAGAGAAAAGAGTAGGCAGAATATGTCTGTATGGTCGCTGTTGGGGCAGATCCTGCCCGGAAGAGTACCCTGTCCTAGAGAGCAATAATCATGTCCTGTGTGTGCTGCCAAACAGCACCCCCTGTGTGTAAGGGAACATGAGACTTCTCAGCAGGATCTCAGAGAGCTTTGAAGGGCATGCTCAGTTCTCACTCAGCTCTGAGTGTCTGATTTTCCTGCCCAGACAGGTAGGTAGGTAGGAGAGCTCTGACCTGTGATGTGTCCACTTAGGACACCCTGCGTCTCTGACTGTGTGGTTCAGAAACCAGGGGTACAGTTAACATCCTAAAGACTTGCCATATGGGGCAAAAAAGCAGAACAGGGTTAGGGGGGCAAAAACAAACAGATCAGGGACTCGTGAGTGAGGAGGGGCAGAGCTGCTGATAACAGAAAGGTGGAGGCTCTCTAAACAGGGTTCCTGTTTGGGACATGGCTGTGTTGGAAGTGGGTACAAGAGTTCAGGCAAGCATAGTGTTAGGTACAAAGACATAACCAGAGGCCACACTCAAATGCCTTTAGGGCCAGGCTGCTAGCATATATGACTACAGGGACATGAGTGAGGACTGTGATGGCTGGAGAGAGCAATTCCCATGTAAAAGTGCAGTGGGAGCCTGGGACTGTGGACCCAGGGCTTCCATATTTTAGGACTTTCCAAGAGAAGATAGAAGTCCAGATATTTGTATAAAAATCTCTCAACAATTTTTTTAAGACAGGACTTACAGGTTAAGCAAAATGCCTATGTGGGCCATAGTATTTTAGGCTTTTTATTTTGAAACAATTATAGATTCACAGGAAGGTATAAAGATGTTACAGAGGGGTCCTTTACCCAGTTTCCCACAATGGTTATATCTTACATAACCATTGTACAATATCAAACCAGGAAATAGACATCAGCAGGACGTGTGCATATAGATTCATGTCAGTTTATCACAATGTGGGGGTTTATGTATCCAACACCACAATTCCATTACCTCAAAGATCTCCCTGCTGCCTCCTGCCTAAATAGTCACAACCTGTTTTCTCCCCCCAACCACCTCTAACCCCTGGCAACTACTTATCTATTCTCCATCTCTATAATTTTGCCATTTTAAGTCTGTGATATAAATGGAATAAATAATAGATATGTAACCTTTTGAAATTGGGTTTTTTACTCAGCATAATGCCCTAGAGGGCCATTTAAGTTGTTGCATATATTAATAATTCATTCCTTTTTAATGCTGAGTAGTATTTCATGGTATGGATAGAGCAGAGTTTAACCTTTCATCTACTGAAGGACATTTTTGTTTTTTCCAGTTTTGGTCTATTACAAATAAGCTGCTATGAGCATTTAGGTACAAGTTTTTGTGTGAGCAGAAGCTTTCATCTCCAGGATAAATATCCAGAAGTATGATTTCTGTGTCATAAGATAAGTGTATGTTCAGTTTTATAAGAAACTACCAAAGTGTTTTCTGTAGTGGCTGTACCATTTTCCATTCTCAAGAGCAGTGTATGAGCAATCCAGTTTCTCAGCATCCTTGTCAATATTTAGTGGTGTCATAATTTTTTACTTTAGCCAGTCTTACAGGTGTGTACTGATATCTTGTAGTTTTAATTTGCATTTTTCTAATGGTTAATGATGTTGAATAAATTTTCATGTGCTTATTTGCTATCTAAATATCCCCTTCAGTGAAATATCTATTCATGTCCTTTGCCATTCTTCTAATTAAATTTTGAGTTTTTTACTGTTGAGTATTGGGTTCTTTATATATTCTAGATACTAGTCCTTTGTCAGAATACATGGTTTGCTAATACTTTCAGTATTTAACTTATCTTTTTATTCTTTTAACAGTCTTTCACAGAGCAAAGTTTTTCAGTTTTGTAAGGTCCAATTTATTTTTCTTTTATGGATTGTGCTTGTGGTGTCATCTCTAAGAACTCTTCGCCACGTCCTGAGTCCCTAAGATTTTCTCCTATTTTTTCTTCTATAGATTATGCATAGTTTATAAAACTATATGTATGTATAGTTTTCCATTTAGATCTGTGATCTATTTTGAGTTAATTTTTGTGTAAGGTCTAGGTCAAGGTTCATTTTCTTTTTCTTTTGTTTTTTCTTTCCTATGGATGTCAAATTCTTCCATTATCATTTGTTGAAAAGGCTATCTTTCTTCACCAAATTGTTTTCGCACCTTTGTTAAAAATCACTTGAACATATTTGTGTGGGTCTATTACTGGGTTATCCTGTTCCATTGATCTCTGTGTGTATCCTTGGCCAATAAGATGCTCTCTTGATTACTGTAGTTATATAGTTAGCCTTAATATTGGGTAAGGCAATTACTCTCACTTTATTCTTCTTTTTCAAAATTGTTTAGCTATTCTAAGTCATTGTCTTTCCAAATATATTGTAGAATAATATTGCCTAAATCCACAAAAAACTTGCTCAGTTTTGGTAGGATTTGCACTAATTCTGTATATCAGTTTTGGGATAACTCACGTTTTTACTGTATCAAGTTTTCCAGTCTATGAGCCCGGTATGTCTACCCATTTATTCAGATCTTTGATTTCTTTCACGTTGTGCTTTTAGTTTTCACCATCCAAGTCCTGTACAGGTTTTGTTAGATTTAAATCTAAGTACTTCTGTTTCTTTTGAGTGATTGTAAATGGTATTATATTTTTAATTTTGGTTTTCACATGTTCATTGCTAGTATATAGAAATGCACTTGGTTTTTGTATAGTGATATTGTACCCAGTGACCTTACTAAAATCCATTATTAGATCAAGGAACATTTATTGTAGAATCTTTGAAATTTTCTCTGTAGATGATCATGTCATCTGCAAATAGAGAAAATTTTCTTTCTTTTCTGATTTGTCTCTTATTTCTTGCTTTATTGTGCTGGGTAGTACTATGTGAATAACAGTAATAAGAATAGAAATCCTTGTCTTGTTCTCAGTCGTAAGGGAAAAGCATTCAGTCTTTCATCGTTAAGTATGATGTTGGCTGTGGCTTTATTTTTTTTAATCAGCTTTATTGAGATATAATCTGCATGCCATACAATTCACCCATTTAAAATGTACTTTCACTGGCTTTTAGTATAATCACAGAACTTTGCATCCATCACCACAATCAACTTTAGAACATTTTCATTAACTCCCGAAGAAACCATACACCCTCTAGGTGTCACCATCCAATTCCCTATCTCTCTCAGCCCTAGGCAACCACTAGTCTACATTCTGTCTCTGGACATTTGCCTATTCTGGACATTTCATATAAATGCACTCATGTGTGTTCTTTGAGACAGGCTTCTTTCACTTAATATAATGTTTTCAAGGCTCATCCAGCATGTATGAGTACTTCGTTTTTTTTTATTGCTGAATAATATGGCACTGGATGCACATATCATGTTTCATTTATCCATTCATCAGTTGATGGATAATTGGGTTATTTCCATTTCTTGGCTTTTATTATTGTCTTTTTATTATTGAGTGAGAGCTCTTTATATATTCTAGATATAAGTCTTGTATCAGGTATATGATTTATGAATGTCTTCTCCCATTCTGTGGATTGCCCTTTCACTTTCTTGATGGTGTCCTTTGAAGTACAAAAGTTTTCAATTTTAATGATGCCCAGTTTATCTATTTTTTTCTCTTGTTGCTTATGCTTTTAGTGTCATATCCAAGAGACCATCGCCTGATTCCAAGGTCACTGAGATTTATACCTATGTTTTCTTTTTTCTTTTTTTCTTTTTATTTTGCTTTTATTAATGTACAATTACATGAGCAATATTATGCTTACTAGACTCCTCCTATTATCAGGTCCCCCCACCAACCCCATTACAGTCACTGTCCATCAGCGTAGTGAGATGCCATAGAATCACTACTTGTCTTCTCTGTGTTATACTGCCGAGTCTTATATATATATTTTTTTTAAATTTATTTTGGTATCATTAATCTACAATTACATGTGCAATATTATGGTTATTAAACTACCCCCTTCATCAGGTCCCCCCACCAACCCCATTACAGTCACTGTCCATCAGCGTAGTGAGATGCCATAGAATCACTACTTGTCTTCTCTGAGTTGTACAGCCCTCCCCGTGCCCCCACAACATTACATTTGCTAATCGTAATGCCCCTTTTTCCCCCTTATCCCACCCTTCCCACCCATCCTCCCCAGTCCCTTTCCCTTTGGTAACTATTAGTCCGTTCTTGGGTTCTGTGAGTCTGCTGCTGTTTTGTTCCTTCAGTTTTTTTCTTCGTTCTTATACTCCATGTATGAGTGAAATCATTTGATACTTGTCTTTTTCGGCTTGGCTTATTTCACTGAGCATAATACCCTCTAGCTCCATCCATGTTGTTGCAAATGGTAGGATTTGTTTTCTTCTTATGGCTGAATAATATTCCATTGTGTATATGTACCACATCTTCTTTATCCATTCATCTACTGATGGACACTTAGGTTGCTTCCATTTCTTGGCTATTGTAAATGGTGCTGCGATAAACATAGGGGTGCATCTGTCTTTTTCAAACTGGGCTGCTGTATTCTTAGGGTAAATTCCTAGGAGTGGGATTCCTGGGTCAAATGGTATTTCTATTTTGAGTTTTTTGAGGAACCTACCTATGTTTTCTTATGAGAGATTTATAGTTCATACATTTACATTGATCCATTTGAGTTAGTTTTTTGTATGGTGTGAGGTAGAAGTCCTACTTCATTCTTTTGCATGTGGATATACAGTTGTCCAGCACCATTTGTTTGAAAGACTATTTTTTTTTCCATTGAAATTTCTTGACACACTTGTCAAAAATCAATTTACCATAAACGTGAAGTTTTATTTCTGGGCCCTAACTTCTATTCCATTTTGATACATGAGTATTTTTATGCCAGTACTACATACACCATCTTGGTTACTGTAGCTTTGTAGTAAGTCTGGAAATTGGAAAATATTAGTCATCCAACTTTGTTGTTCTTTTTCAAGATTGTTTTGGCTATTTGGGTGTCCCTTGCAATTCCATGTAATTTTAGGATTATCTTGGCAGTTTCTACAAAAGAGGCCGCTGGGATTTTGATAGAAGTCATGTTGAGTCTGGATCAATTTGGGGAGTATTGCCATATTAACAATATTAAGTTTTCCAGTCCATGAACATGGATGTCTTTGCATTTATGTAGGGTTAGGTCCATTTATTTGTTTTATTTATTTAGGTCTTCTTTAGTTTCTTTCAATGTTTTATATTTTTCAGACTCTAAGTTTTGCACTTGTTCCATTGAATCTATTTAATATTTTATTCTTTTTGGTGTTATAAGTGGAATTAATTTTTTAATTTTAGTTTTGGTTTATTACTACTGTGTAGAAATAAAATGGATATTTTGTATGTTGATCTTGTATCTTGCAACCACGCAGAACTTGTTATTAGTTCTAATTGGCTTTTAGTGGATTCCTTAGGATTTTCTAGAGAGAGATGATGTCATCTGTGATTAGATATATGATTTACTTCTTCCTTTCCAATTGGGATGCCTTTTATTTCATTTACTTGCCTAATTGCCTTGACTAGAACCTTCAGTACAGTGCTGAATAGAAATGGCAGAGGTGGACATCCTGGTCTTGTTCCAGATCTTAGGGGGAATGCTTTTAATCTTTGACCACTAAGTATGATATTAAGCTGTGGGTTTTTATAGATGCCCTTTACTAGGTTGAAGAAGTTCTTTTCTATTTGTAGTTTGTTCAGTGTTTAATGATGAAGGGGTGTTAAATTTTGTCAAATGCTTTTTTTCTGTGTCTATTGAAACGACCATGTGGTTTTTGTCCTTTTTTCTATTGAAGTGGAATATCACATTAATTGGTTTTTGGATGTTAAGCCAACTCTGAACTCCTGGAATAAATCCAAATTGGTTATGGTGTGTAATCCTTTTTAGATATTGCTCGATTCAATTTGCTAGCTGTGGGGGGTCTTGTTTATTTTTTGTTTTTGTAAATGTTCTTTATCAAGTTGAAGAAATTCCTATTTCTAATTTTCTTAGAGATTTTTTAAAATTTAAGTATAGTTGATACATTATTTTGGTTTCAGGTGTATGACATAGTGATTCAACAATTATTTATGTTATGAAACACAACCGTAAGTGTAGTTACCATCTGTCACTGTATAAAATTACAGTATTATTGACTGTAGTCCCTATGCTGTACTTTTCATGAGAGTTTTTTTGAGTTTGAGTTTTCTGAGAGTTTTTTTTTTTATCATGAAGGGTGTTGGGTTTGTCAAATGCTTTCCTGCATTAATTGACACAATCCTATCATTTGTCTCATGTAGCCTGTTGATACATTGGATTTTCAATGTAGCCTGCTGTATTTTCATCTTAATTTTGTTCTGTAGGTCACAAGTCCTGGTAGACTTGACAAGATTTTCTGCTCAAGGTGTCATCTCAGCTGGGCTCTTATCTGGAGGTTCTGTGGATGAATTTATTTCTGAGCTCATTAAGGTTTTTGGTAGAATTCAGTTCCTTGGGGATATACGTCTGAAGTCCCTATTTCCTTGCTGGCTGTCAATCAGGGGTTGCTCTCTGCTCCCAGAGGCCATCTACATTCCTTCTTACATGGCCCCTCTATCTTCAAAGCCAGTGACCTGTCAGCCTGGCATGTCAAGTCCTTCTCATGCTTCAAATCTCTCTGACTTCCTCTTCTATGTACTAGCCAGAGAAAAACTCTGCTATTTAAGGGTTCATGTGCTTAGATTAGATCCATCCAGATAATCTCCATTTTGCCATATAATGTAATATAATTATTGGAGTGATTTCTGATTGTATTGATAAGTTCTACTCATACTCAGAGGGTAGGGGATTATATAAGAGCAAGGGCCATTGAGGGTCATATTTAGAATTTTGCCTACTACAGTAATTAAGTTTAAAAAGTGAACTAATTTAAAGAGAAATGCTGGGTAACTGATATGGCCAAAATTTTGAGGAATGCATGAGAACATTTTGGGACCCAGTGGAGTAGTTCATTCTCAGGTTCCTTCCATCTTCTATGATTTTATAGTTAGGAGGTCACGGAATATTCTGTTCTTCTGTACAGTGTGAGGTAAAGTGTATCAAAAAGCAGAAGCCAGTGTGTTTTTCAAAAATGTCAAGATCATGAAAGACAAGAAAGACTGAGGAACTGTTTCCAATTCAAGGAGACTAAAGAGACATAACTAAACTAAAGGATTGAGCCATGTGTGAGTCCTATACTAGGTATATTTTGTTTGTTTCTGTTCTAAAGAATGTTACTGGGATAACTGGTAAAATCTGAAACAAGTCTTGATTAAATAATACTGTTTATCAATATTAATTTCCAGATTTGATAACTGTACTGTGGCTATGTGACAGAATGTCTTTTTTTTTTTAAGGAGATATACACTGAATTATTTAGGGATGGGGGGCATAATGTCTGCAACTTACTCTCAGATGGCTCAGAAAAAAATAATAGCGTGTCTATATGTAAATATGTACAGAAAGAGAGAAAATGATGAAACAAATGTAAAATGTTAACATTTGGGGAATGTGAGTGAAAGGCATGTAGAAATTCTTTATGCTATACTTTTATACATTTTATTAATAGAGCTTCAGATGAGAATCACAACTGTGGCTGACACCTTGATTTCAGCCCTGTGAGACCCTGCGGCAGAAGAATGAGGCATACATAATACTATGCCTGGACTTCGGACCCATAAGAACTGTCAGATCATAAATTTGTGGGTTTTTTTTAAGTGAGGCAAAAGGTATGTAAGAAGCATTTGAAGTGGGAGAAAGGGTAGATTCAGGAGAAAATCACCACAATTTGGCACCTGACCAGCTGTGGTCAGAAGATTCGAGGATGGTTCTGAAGCTAGGAGCCTAGAAATTGGGATAATACTGACAGAAAGAGGTGATTCTAGAGGGAGAGCTGATTGGGAGAGAAAATAAGTTTTAGGTATGTTAACTTGGAGTGAATAGGGGACATGAATGGTAAGGAATTAGCCGGTAGAAAGGAGGTGGTTACGGACTGAAGCTGAATAGAGAGATCAAGGCTGGAACCAGAGGTTTAAGAGTCGTGATGGTTTTGGAGAAATTTGGGGCATCTGTTTTAAAGGAAAGAGAGAGGCTGAAAATAGAGGGACGTTTCTGGATCCACTGCTATAAACTCAGCCGGTTATGAGTGCTTGCTCTGAAATCAGACAGGTCTGTGTTTAAAATCCTGGTTTTGCTCATTTCCAGCTGTGTGTCTCTCAGCCTCATTTTTTTTCAGCTACGAAATAGTGCTACTAATCATACCTGCCTTACTGCAAGAATTGTTTGAGATAACCTATATGAAGCACTTAACCCATTGTTTGGCACATTGCTGCAGCTGAAGAAATTGAAGCTGTGACAGTTATTGATTGATGTCTCTTTTCTGTGCTTGTCCAGATTAGGTAGTTTTTTCCTAAAAGGCCCCATGCAGTTCAGGTCACTCTGTTTTTCTGGCCAGAATGAAGAAAGTTTACCATGGCATGGAGTCTTTTCTTTATGGAGGGCAGGTCCAAAACCTGTCACTGAAATAGGTGCACTCCTTTCCTTTTATGGCTAAATGAACAAATTAAGAGGAAGGTGTAAGGAGGTCTAAGAAGTGAAAGTCAGAGCTTGAGCTGATGGAACAAGGGCAGGCCCCAAAGACTTACCTGGATCACCAGGAGTGATTCATTAGTTAGTAGAAGCCTTCCCTAGGCCATCCCAGGGAAGAAATATTTGGAGAGGGGGATATGACATGATGTAGTGTGAGGGATGGGCACAGTATACAAGGGGACAATTTATATTTATGAAAGGCATTTGGTAGCTAGGGAGGAAGTGTGTTCTATGGGAACGTGCCTGGTCCAGGAATAAGGAGATCTGGTTTCACCTCCTGGCACTAATTCTCCCTACAGAAGGTAAGCTCTGGGCACTACACTTCTAGCTTAATTCCACCCCTCTGCTGTAGTTCGCATCAAGCTGTAGTCTTCTGCTACTAGGTGTTAATGCAATCAACAAGATCACAATGACCTTAAGATTTCCTGATTAATTCTTTTTCCCCCTAGTCAGCAGTACTTTCTTTAATTTCTTAGCGCTTGACTCATTTTCTCAGCTCACCTGGCTCTGCTCCATGTTCCAAGTACTTTCTTGCTGTACTGGGGAGAGGGTTTGGGTGAAGTGGTAGAGCCTGGGCTGCTTAGCAGCAGCACATGGAGAATTCTGTCCTTGAATGAAGGTGTAATCCCCAAAGGGGAAGGTTTCTGGGGTTTGACAAAAACAATCTCAGAAAAGGACATTTGGAAATGGTAAGAGTGTGCGTGTGTGTGTGTGTGTGTGTGTGTGTGTGTGTGTGTGTGTGTCTGTGTGTGTGTCTGTGTGAGAAAGAGAGAGAGGGAGGGCGGGGGGGTGGTGACCTTTGAGACTGACTGATTGAAAGGTATCAGGATTCTGCAAATAAATGAGGAATCTTGAGAAGCTGGTAGGAACAAACTGATCTCAGGCTAAAGGAGGCATAGAAAGAAACGTGCTGAGGCAGAGAGAAGTATCAGGGATTACGAATTTTTCAGAGGCCTCTTGTGCTTTGAGATCCTCAGTGGGAAGGGGCTTAAGATACAGAGACTGATAGCTCTGCCACTTAGGTGGGCAGCTGGAGTCAATGCCCAAAAGGAGGACTTGTGATTTTCTCCTACAGTGTTCCTTTTCCTGTCAATTCCACTTAGCAAATGGCACTACCACTCACCTGGTTGCTTAAGTCAAACTCCTAGTCATTATCCTGAGTTCCTCTCATTCCCTTACACATCACATCCCAGCCATCTGCAATCCTGTTGACCTACCTTGAAAATGTATCCTGGATTTGCCCACTTCTCACTGCTGCCTCGGCCATTACCTAGTGGAGCCACCATCATCTCTCTCCTGGACCATGGTAACAGCCTCCTAATTGGTCTTCTTGTTTGAACTCTTGCTGCCAGGGCTGCCATGCATGAATGTTCAGGTTGTATACTATACAAGGTCCCCAGAGCTATGGGTGTGCCATTTTTTCACAGACACATACTACCTTACATGAGAGTGTGCACAAGGGTGCAGACAATCTGGGTTTCTTGGCTCCAAATCAGAGGGGACAGAAGAGAGCCTCCTCCTACATAAGCCTGCACCAGTACACATGGTCTTGTGTACACTCCACAGAGAGCACGCACATGCATGCATACACACACAAGTGCACACACTCAGTGGCACACATAAGTGGACTGTGTCCTGCCCAAGTCCTGGGTGTTCCCGGAACTTGCTTCTCACTCACCACTCATCAATCTCAGTCTAAAGTCCCATCCCTCCTACCCACAGTTCCTTCATGGGGAGGTGGGGGTGGAACAGTGGGGTGCAAAGTGCTGTTGATGGTACATGTATTACAGTTACAAGAAATGCTTAAGTGAGAGAGGATGTGTGTGCACACAGCCAAGGCTGCTGTCTGGCTAACTCCCTTGGTTGATAAATTAAAAGACTAACCTAATTTTTTTTTAAACTGGAGAAAGGGGTGTCCTTTTTGTAATTCACAGAAAGACACTGTGTAAAATAGGGGTAGCCCTGCCCCCAACAATCTCAACTCCATGAAACAGTCAGCAAGAACTTAAACATTTGAGTATATTGATCCTTTGCTTAAACCTTCCATTTATTTCCCAATGTTCTTAGACTGAAAGCATAACTCCTTACCTGGTCCACAAGGCTTGAATGATCTGGCCCCTGCCTTTCTCTGCAGCTTCAACTCATACCACCCTCTCTGATGCCCTGCTCCCAACCCCAGCCACGCTGACTTTCTGTCCCTGGAGCACAGAAGCACATTCCTGTCTCATTCGCTGTACTTCTTTTTGGTCTGTATCCCCGTCTCCACTTCCAGAGCATTAACTCTTTTAAGCAGGTACTTTGTCTTGCTTACTATTATATCTTCATCACCTAATGCAGTGCCTGCTCTGTAATAAGTGATCAGTAAATATTTGTTGAGTGGATAAATAAATGAACAGGAAAATGGGGAATTTTGACACACCTGAATGGCTCTAAGGTGAACCTCAGCTCAGCCCCAGTTCTCCTGCGTGCTTTCAGTCCTCTGGTGAATTGAAATGGCCAGAAAATGTGGACTCTTAAATGTCAGCAAGCTGAAAGACCTGTTCGGCCAAGAGGAATAATAGCAAAACCAACAGTTCCTGAGATATGTTAGCATGTGGTAGGCATTGCTCTGGGCACTTTACCCACCTAAGCCCCACAGTACCCTTAGGAGGTATAGTCTAGTATCATTCCCATTTGATGATGAGCAAACTGAGATCCAGGTGATTCAGTAACTTGGATTTAAATGCAGGCAGTTTGATTTGAATCTCTCTGCCATACTGCAAAAGAGGAAGAATACTGTCATTTCCTCTGGTTTCTTCTTTGAAATGCCGGGGAGTGTTTCTCTGTGCAAGCTCATTGTCCTGAACCCAGGTCTCGGAAGCAGGGAGGAGAGGGGCACGCACTGTGTCAGCAAGCAGCAGCGAGAGCAGATCTAGTTAGCGACCCCCCGGGGAAGGAGCCCCTTTGGTGAGTGACAATGTCCTTCCCTCCCTGCTTCTGACCCGCAGATAAGGGAGGAGATACAATGAGATATTGAAGATCTGAAAGGACCAGCCAGGGGACTCGAGACTTAACAGTGCAAGAGTGGTGCTGAGAGGGCCACCCTTCGTATTTATTGAGCAAATAAATGTTAACAACAATAGAATTCTGTGTGCGGGACTTAATACACAATCATTAACTAACTCTAAACTTAATCCCCAGCAGTCTCCAGTCTTCTGGGTGCGATGTCTTACATGGTATTGAAACAATAGCAAGGGCAACTAGGTCACAGAAACTGTTTTGGTTTTGTTCTGTTGTTGATCGCTTATCAAAAATTAGAGGAAAAATAATCA
Source organism: Smutsia gigantea (assembly GCA_032199065.1). NCBI lineage: Eukaryota > Metazoa > Chordata > Mammalia > Pholidota > Manidae > Smutsia > Smutsia gigantea. Next base: position 34,895 of record JAVSCE010021131.1, read on the forward strand.
AGTCATATATGATTATGCATTTGATTTCTTTTTTTGTGAGTGTTTTATTTATTTTTATTTATTTTTAATTTATTTTGGATTATTAATCTACAATTACATGTGCAATATTATGATTATTAAACTACCCCCTTCATCAGGTCCCCCCACCAACCCCATACAGTCACTGTCCATCACCGTAGTGAGATGCTGTAGAATCACTACTTGTCTTCTCTGAGTTGTACTGCCCTCCCCGTGCCCCTCCCCTACATTACATCTGCTAATCGTAATGCCCCTTTTTCCCTCTTATCCCTCCCTTCCCACCCATCTTCCCCAGTCCCTTTCCCTTTGGTAACTATTAGTCCGTTCTTGGGTTCTGTGAGTCTGCTGCTGTTTTGTTCCTTCAGTTTTTTTCTTTGTTCTTATGCTCCTCATATGAGTGACATCATTTGATACTTGTCTGTTTCCGCTTGGCTTATTTCACTGAGCATAATACCCTCTAGCTCCATCCATGTTGTTGCAAATGGTAGGATGTGTTTTCTTCTATGGCTGTATAATATTCCATTGTGTATATGTGCCACCTCTTCTTTATCCATTCATCTACTGATGGACACTTAGGTTGCTTCCATTTCTTGGCTATTGTAAATAGTGCTGCGATAAACATAGGGGTGCATCTGTCTTTTTCAAACTGGGCTGCTGCATTCTTAGGGTAAATTCCTAGGAGTGGAATTCCTGGGTCAAATGGTATTTCTATTTTGAGTTTTTTGAGGAACCTCCATACTGCTTTCCACAATGGTTGAACTAATTTGCATTCCCACAGCAGTGCAGGAGGGTTCCCTTTTCTCCACATCCTCGCCAACATTTGTTGTTGTTTGTGTTTTGGATCTTGGCCATCCTCACTGGTGTGAGGTGATATCTCATTGTGGTTTTAATCTGCATTTCTCTGATGATTAGCGATGTGGAGCATCTTTTCATGTGCCTGTTGGCCATCTGAATTTCTTCTTTGGAGAAGTGTCTATTCATGTCCTCTGCCCATTTCTTAATTGGATTATTTGCTTTCTGTTTGTTAAGGTGCATGAGTTCTTTATATATTTTGGATGTCAACCCCTTATCAGATACGTTTTTTATGAATATATTCTCCCATACTGTAGGATGTCTTTTTGTTCTACTGATGGTGTCCTTTGCTGTACAGAAGCTTTTCAGCTTGATATAGTCCCACTTGTTCATTTTTGCTTTTGTTTCCCTTGCCCGGGGAGATATGTTCATGAAGAAGTCGCTCATGTTTATGTCTAAGAGATTTTTGCCTATGTTGTTTTCTAAGAGTTTTATGGTTTCATGACTTACATTCAGGTCTTTGATCCACCTTGAGTTTACCTTTGTGTATGGGGCTAGACAGTAGTCCAGTTTCATTCTCTTACATGTAGCTGTCCAGTTTTTCCAACACCAGCTGCTGAAGAGGCTGTCATCTCCCCATTGAATATCCAAGGCTCCTTTATCAAATATTAATTGACTGTATATGTTTGGGTTAATGTTTGGATTTTCTATTCTGTTCCACTGGTCTGTGGGTCTGTTTTTGTGCCAATACCAAATTGTCTTGATTACTGTGGCTTTGTAGTAGAGCTTGAAGTCAGGGAGTGTAATTCCCCCTGTTTTATTCCTCCTTCTCAGGATTGCTTTGGCTATTCGGGGTCTTTTGTGGTTCCATATGAATTTTAGAATTATTTGTTCCAGTTCATTGAAGAAAGCTGTTGGTAGTTTGATAGGGATTGCATTGAATCTGTAGATTGCTTTAGGTAGTATAGCCATTTTGACAATATTTATTCTTCCTAGCCAGGAGCATGGGATGCATTTCCATTTGTTAGTGTCCTCTTTAATTTCTCTTAGGAGTGTCTTGTAGTTTTCAGAGTACAGGTCTTTCACTTCCTTCGTTAGGTTTATTCCTAGGTATTTTATTCTTTTTGATGCAATTGTGAATGGAATTGTTTTTCTGATTTCTCTTTCTGTTAGTTCATCGTTAGTGTATAGGAAAGCAACAGATTTCTGTGTGTTAATTTTGTATCCTGCAACTTTGCTGAATTCAGATATTAGTTCTAGTAGTTTTGGAGTGGAGTCTTTAGGGTTTTTTATGTACAGGATCATGTCATCTGCAAATAGCGACAATTTGACTTCTTCTTTACCAATCTGGATGCCTTGTATGTCTTTGTTTTGTCTGATTGCTGTGGCTAGGACCTCCAGTACTATGTTGAATAACAGTGGAGAGAGTGGGCATCCCTGTCTTGTTCCCGATCTTAGATGAAAAGCTTTCAGCGTCTCGCCGTTAAGTATGATGTTAGCTGTGGGTCTGTCATATATGCCTTTATGATGTTGAGGTACTTGCCCTCTATACCCATTTTGTTGAGAGTTTTAATCAGGAATGGATGCTGAATTCTGTCAAATGCTTTTTCAGCATCTATGGAGATGATCATGTGGTTTTTGTTCTTCTTTTTGTTGATGTGGTGGATGATGTTGATGGATTTTCGAATGTTGTACCATCCTTGCATCCCTGGGATGAATCCCACTTGATCATGGAGTATGATACTCTTGATGTATTTTTGGATTTGGTGTGCTAATATTTTATTGAGTATTTTTGCATCTACGTTCATCAGGGATATTGGTCTGTAGTTTTCTTTTTTGGTGAGGTCTTTGCCAGGTTTTGGTATTAGCATGATGCTGGCTTCATAGAATGAGTTTGGAAGTATTCCCTCCTCTTCTATTTTTTGAAAAACTATAAGGAGAATGGGTGTTATTTCTTCTCTATATGTCTAGTAGAATTCAGAGGTGAATCCTTCTGGTCCGGGGGTTTTGTTCTTGGGTAGATTTTTGATTACCGCTTCAATTTCATTGCTGGTGATTGGTCTGTTTAGTTTTTCTGTTTCTTGCTTGGTCAGTCTTGGAAGGTTGTATTTTTCTAAGAAGTCGTCCATTTCTTCTATGTTTTCCAGCTTGTTAGCATATAGATTCTCATAATATTCTCTTATAACTCTTTGTATTTCTGTGGGGTCCATTGTTATTTTTCCTTTCTCGTTTCTGATTCTGTTTATGTATGTAGATTCTCTTTTTCTCTTAATGAGTCTGGCTAGGGGTTTATCTATTTTTTTTTTTCAAAGAACCAGCTCTTGGTTTCATTGATTTTTTTCTATTGTTTTATTCTTCTCAATTTTATTTATTTCTTCTCTGATCTTTATTATGTCCCCCCTTCTGGTGACTTTGGACCTCATTTGTTCTTCTTTTTCCAATTTCAGTAATTGTGTCTTTAGACTATTCATTTGGGAATGTTCTTCCTTCTTTAAATAGGCCTGGATTGCAAGATACTTTCCTCTTAGAACTGCCTTTGCTGCGTCCCACAGAAGTTGTGGCTTTGTGTTGTTGTTGTCATTAGTCTCCATATATTCTTTCATTTCTGTTTTGATTTGGTCGTTAACCCATTGATTAGTTAGGAGAATGTTGTTAAGTCTCCATGTATTTGTGAGCCTTTTTGATTTCTTTCTAAAATTTATTTCTAGTTTTATACCTTGGTGATCTGAGAAGTTGTTGGTAGGATTTCAATATTTTTGAATTTACTGAGGTTCTTTTTGTGGCCTAGTATGTGGTCTATTCTGGAAAATGTTCCATGTGCACTTGAGAAGAATGTGTATCCTGCTGCTTTTGGATGCAGAGTTCTGTAGATGTCTGTTAGGTCCATCTGTTCTAGTGTGTTGTTCAGTGCCTCTGTGTCTTTACTTATTCTCTGTCTGGTTGATCTGTCCTTTGGAGTGAGTGGTGTGTTGAAGTCTCTTAAGATGAATGCATTGCTGTCTATTTCCTCCTTTAATTCTGTTAGTATTTGTTTCACATATGCTCGCCCTCCTGTGTTGGGTACATATATATTTATAATGGTTATATATTCTTGATGGACTGACCCCTTTATCATTATGTAATGTCCTTTATCTCTTGCTACTTTCTTTGTTTTGAAGTCTATTTTGTCTGATACAAGTACTGCAACACCTGCTTTTTTCTCCTTGTTTGCATGAAATGTCTTTTTCCATCCCTTCACTTTTAGTCTGTGTATGTCTTTGGGTTTAAAGTCAGTCTTTTGAAGGCACCATATAGATGGGTCTTTTTTTTTATCCATTCAGTGACTCTATGTCTTTTGACTGGTGCATTCAGTCCATTTACATTTAGGGTGATTATGGATATGTATGTACTTATTGGCATTGCAGGCTTCAGATTCGTGGTTACCAAAGGTTCAAGGTTAACTTCCCTACTATCTGAAAGTCTAAAAACTAACTTAATATGCTATTACAAACACAATCTAAAGGTTCTTTTTTTGTTTGTTTGTTTGTTTCCTTCCTCCTTTTTCTTTCTATTCCATTCTTTATATATTAGGTATCATATTCTGTACTGTTTGTCTATCTCTTGATTAACTTTGGGGATAGTTAATTTAATTTTGCATTTTCTTAGTAATTAGCTGTTCTATTTTCTTTACTGTCGTTTTATTACCTCTGGTGACAGCTATTAATCTGTAGGAACACTTCCGTCTATAGCAATCCCTCCAAAATACAGTGTAGAGATGGTTTGTGGGAGGCAGATTCTCTCAGCTTTTGCTTATCTGGGAATTGTTTAATCCCTCCTTCAAATTTAAATGATAATCTTGCTGGATAAAGTAATCTTGGTTCAAGGCCCTTCTGCTTCATTGCATTAAATACATCATGCCACTCCCTTCTGCCCTGTAAGGTTTCTGCTGAGAAGTCTGTTGACAGCCTGATGGGTTTTCCTTTGTATGTGATCTTATTTCTCTCTCTGGCTGCTTTTAGTAGTCTGTCCTTATCCTTGATATTTGCCATTTTAATTACTATATGTCTTGCTGTTGTGTTCCTTGGGTCCCTTGTGTTGGGAGATCTGCGCACCTCCATGGCCTGAGAGACTATCTCTTTCCCCAGATTGGGGAAGTTTTCAGCAATTACCTCCTCAAAGATGCTTTCTATCCCTTTCTCTCTCTCTTCTTCCTCTGGTACCCCTACAATGCGAATATTGTTCCGTTTGGATTGGTCTCACAGTTCTCTCAATATTCTTTCATTCTTAGAGATCCTTTTTTCTCTCTGTGCCTCAGCTTCTTTGTATTCCTCTTCTCTAGTTTCTATTTCATTTATTGTCTCCTCCACCGTATCCAATCTGCTTTTAATACTGTCCATTGTGTTCTTCAATGATTGGATCTCTGACTGGAATTCATTCCTGAGTTCTTGAATGTCTTTCCATACCTCCATGAGCATGTTAATGATTTTTATTTTGAACTCCCTTTCAGGGAGAGTCATAAGGTCCATATCATTTAAATCTTTCTCAGGAGTTGTGTTCATAATTTTACTCTGGACCAGGTTCCTTTGGTGTTTCATATTTGTGTATGGCGCCCTCTAGTGCCCAGAAGCTCTACTCTCTGGAGCTGCTCAGCCCCTGAAGCAATGTGGGGATTGTAGGGGAGTGGTACTGGTGCCTCTGGGGAGGAAAGGGCTGTTTGCTGGTTCCTGGCTGCTAAGCCTGTCTCCACTGCCTGAACCAGTGGGCTGAGCACACAGGTATAAGCCTCTGTGCTTTGCGTTTTTAGTTGCTGTGGACCGATCTTCCCTCTGGCTGGCCTAACACCAGGGAAGGATTTCCTGGTTTGCAAGCCCAGTGGGGCTGGCCAGAAGAAAGGTGCACTTGACTGCCTGTCACAAAAGGGGTTCTTGGAGCTGTGTAGGCAGCCAGGGAGCTGGAGCACCTGAAGATCGTGAAAGCTCCCAACCTGCTGGGCAGAGTGCACCCGGACAATTTTGTCTACCTGTCCTTTCTCCTGAGTAGTAAGCTCTGTGCAATCCTTGCCCCTTTAGCAGCCCTCTTTCTAAGGGCTTCTTTGTTAGGAGGTCTCTCAGACTGCCAGCCTTTCTTTTGTCCCTTAACAGCTGGGTATGGATCCCTGCTTTCACAAGCAGCTGGATTCTTAGTCTCTCCAGGAATTCTGCCTGTCTTAGCTTTCCAACCCCCTAATTACAAGAGTATCATGCAAGCACCATGAAATGTAGGTTTGTGCTACCAGAGCAGATCTCCAGAGTTAGGTATTCAGCAGTCCCACATCCCCACTCCCTCCCTGCTCCGTTTCTGTTCCTCCTGCCAGGGAGCTGGGGTGGGGGTAGGGCTTGGATCCCGCAGGACCACAGCTTTAGTACGTTACCCTTTTCTGTGAGGGCTGCTCTTGTCTCCAGGTGTATGCAGTTTGTTGCCATCCTCTTTCCCGTTGCTCTTTCAAGAGTAGTTGTAGTAGCTTTATTTTCATATTATATGAGGTTTTAGGAGGAAGCCTCTGTCTCACCTCTCACGCCGCCATCTTTAATCTAATACATTTGATTTCTATACTTGATTTATATATTAATCCCACAAACAATATAAATTAAAAAGCTGAGATATTTTGTACTTTCTTGATATTGAAATCTGTAAAACCATCAAATCCTAAGCCAGCCTCACTGAACTAAATAGGAGTTGCAGTCACAAAGCAAATTTAACACCTTTTCCAATTTTTTTTGATATCGAGTGGAATGCTTCCACTGGGGTGAGAATGGCATTAGCTCGAAGCTCTCTGGGAATGGAACCTCAGCTATTACAGCGCTGGCTTGCATCCGCCTTCACCTGGGAAGAAAAATTGACACACAAGAAAGGGGCAACTGAGAAGGCAGGCTTTGCAGCCCTGATTGCACATAAAGAGAAGGAAAAATAAAGCAAGAGAGGGTAAGGCAGAGGAATCTTCATTGTTAAGAGGTTAGCATGCTCATGGGCATATTTTTTTTTCTTTATCCCACTTTTTTGACCCCCTTTAACAAAAGATGACTGTTTGAAACACAATTTGAAGTCAGTTTCCCCTTCACGCACAGAGCCTTACTCACAAGTTTGCAGGTCATGCTTGGGTCTTTCCCCAAATACTTAATCAGAATCCTAGAACCAGAGAAAGGACTGAACAGACCATTTGGTTCAACCCTTTTGCTTTATAGATGGGGAGACTGAGATCAGGAGAAGGGTATCTTGCTTTTATTTTCACCAGGCATGCTTGTGTGGTGCGTGTGTGTGTGTCTAAGATTTGCCTCTGGAGTTAAGGGGAGAAAAAATGACCTGCATAGTGAATGGGAAAGGGTGAAGAAAATATTAGAATGGATACAGTGTTAGATAAATAGCTAGTCATTTGTCACATAAATATGTACACATGGCAAACAACACCCCTCTCTGTGGTAGAAACAGAGGGGATGTTCTCAACAGAGGGAGGGCCTCAGCTAAGGAGGCTAACTCGGGGTCATTCATCCCCCCAGTGCCTTTCTGCCATGGCAAAAGATTGGTACAGTCCACCTAGGTTTCTTGCGGCTCAACATTTTTCTCAGTAGAGAGTTTCAAAGGCTGCTTTGCTAGTGCCTGGTGGCCTTTAGCCTCTGGGGGAGGGACAGGGCCTTTTCCTTTCATCATGGAATCCATTATTTTTCTTTGAAACACAGTGCAAAGCTTTTTACAAATTGCGCAGCAAAAATAGAAATGCAACCAGTCCCCAGCACTTCCCTATGGAGGAGGTTCAGGCAACCTGTCCCTCAGGCAGTGTGTATAAGGCATGTGCTCATTTCAGAACTTGATGGTAAATCCTGCAGGGAGGGAGGCAGAAAGCAAGCTGTGTGTTCCGCTCCTGTCTTGAGGGAGGTAGACTTGCGATGGGGTGGAGCTGGGAACTCTGGGAGAAAGCCAGTGGGAGTGCAGTGGTTGAGCCTGCCTCCGGCCTCCTGGAAGCACAGTGGGGCAGCATGGCTGTGAGCTTGTTGGGAGACCTTGGAGAAGTCACTTCTTTTGGGGTCTTGGTTTTTAATCCGCCTTTCCTGCCTCACAGGATCTTGGAAAGGTATAAATGTGGAGAAAATAGCCACACATATGCTTTGGAAACAGTAAAACTTGATGTTAAGTGTGAAGTATTGTTGTTTTTATGCCTGCTCCTTGCCGCTGGTGGTTGGGCCCTCTTGGTGTGTGACCCAGCATTTGAATTGGCAAAGAACACTTCAGGACAGGCCCAAGGTCCCTGGAACTACAGAGTGGAGAGGCTGGGAGGGGTCAGGTCAGTAAGGGTAGGACCAGACCCCCTGTGAATCACAGTCCCACCACTTCCCTAACCTCTCTGGGTAGGTCTTTCAACAGCTAATGAACCTCTCTGAGCCTCAATTTCCTCATCTATAAAGTGCGGTGGTTGTAAGGATTTCAGTGAGATAATGAATGGGAAGCTCTGGTGCCAGCAGCACTGGTATGAAGTAGGCATTTGGTAATAATTTTTACTATTGATGTTACTTGATTTTGTGTGCTGAGGAGAACTGTGGGTCCTTCAGGTCAGCACATGGCTAGTGCTTTGTGAAAAATACAGATTCCTGGGCTTCACCCTGAGGAAATTCTGATTCCATAGGCTTGGAATAGAACACAAGAATATGTATTTAACAAGGACTCCAAGGGATTCTGATGTGGGGCCCGATGTGGGAACCACTGATCTACAGTAGTGTTTTCAAGCTGCCAGTTTTTACCTACTGCTTGGGAAATCAGTTTAGTGGGTAGTGACCAGCATTAAAAAACAAAAAATTGAATGGAATAGGAGAACACAGTGTGCACTGCATGCAGTAAGGGTAAGTATTGCTAAAAGAAGTGTTTGCTGCATACTTATTATATATATAAAATTCAGTAATATGTGTTATGTGAAAGTCAAATGTACTTCCTACTGTTGGTCATGGTGACAACTGTCTGAAACACACTAGAGGATACCATCTTCCATTTTGGAAATACTAGTCCCCCGAGAAATAATCTGTCAAGTTCCATTCCAGACAAGAAGAAATGACCAGCAAGAGAATGGATAAGGATCCATTTCTCCTCTCTCCCCACCTCTCCCTGGCTAAGCTTGGGTCGACTGTTGGTTGTTCTCTAATTAGAATGAGTTCTAATACCATGTAATGGCCCTGGCCTGAGATGTCAGGGCAAGTGAGAAGTATTGTTACAGGTGTCAGGCTAATCGCATTGACCCCATTAGAGAGAAAACACATCTGGGTTTATTGGGGTGTTTAGTTGCTCTTGGTTAGTGAGGGCTTTGCACACACACTTTTATCTTCTCCTTCTCCCAGACTTTGGTACTTATTTTGTCATTTGAAACTCTTGTGTTGCCTTTGTGAAATCAAGGCGTAAACTTAAAACTCTGTTTTGATGCACATCAACAAACGTCAATATTTTTTTACTCTTCCACCGGTATGTTGAGGATATTAGCACCTCTGCACCTTTCACCCACATGCTCTATCTGAAGG
>JAVSCE010021132.1:0-12508 GCA_032199065.1 Smutsia gigantea
GTATACACTGCAAAATGATCACCACAATAAGTCTAGTTCATCTTTCACCATACTATTTAGATTTCTGTGCTTTGTAGTGTAGTTTGAAATCAGGAAATGTGATGCCTTCAGCTTTGTTCTTTCTCAGGATTGTTTTGGCTATTTGGAGTCTTTTGTGGTTCCATATGAATACTAGGTGTTTTTTCCATCTTTGTGAAAAATAGTGTTGCAGTTTTTCAGCTGCTAATCTACTAATCTACTTTCTACCTCTATGGACTTCCCTATTCTGGACATTTCAAATAAATGGAATCATAAAAAATGTTATCTCTTATGTCTGACTTTTTCCCTTAACATAATGTTTTCAGAGTTCATGCATGCTATAGAGTATATCAGTACTTTATTCCTTTTATGATTGAACAATCTTCCACTGTATTAATATGGCACTTTTTGTTTATCCGTTTATCAGCTGATGGACATCTGGGCTGTTTTCACCTTTTGGATATTATAAATAGTGCTGCTATGAGCTTTTGCATACAATGTTTTGAGGGAACATATCTACTGGGTATATTTCTAGAGGTGGAATTCTGGGTCATATGGTAACTCTTTACCATTTTGAGAAACTGTCAGCCTGTTTTCAAAAGTGGTTCCACCATTTTCCATTCCCACCAGCAATGTGTAAGGTTCCAGTTTCTCCACACCTTCACCAATACTTGTTTTTTTCTTTGTTTTTTGGTTATGGCCATCCTATTGAATATGAAGTGATACTTCATTGTGGTTTTCATTTGCATTTTCCTGATGACTAATGATATTGAGCATCTTTTCATGTGCTTATTGGCTATTTACTTATTCTTTGGATATATGTCAATTTAAATCCTTTACCCATTTTTAAATTGGGTAATTTTTCTTTTTATTGTTGAATTGTAAAGCTTTTTATATATTCTGGTTACTACATTGTTATCATATACATGATTTGTAAACCTTTTCTTTCATTCTGTGAATTGTTGTCTCAGTTTCTTGAGTTCTTTGAAGTTCAAAGCTTTTTAATTTTGATGACATTCAGCTTATCTATCTTTTCTTGGGTTGCTTGTGTTTTAGTGTCATATATAAGAAGCCTAATCCAAGGTGTTTAAAATTTATTCCTATGTTTTCTTGTAAGAGTTTTATAGTTTAACATCTTAAATTTAGGTCTTTGATACATTTTGAGGTAATTTTTGTGTACGGTGTGAGGTAGGAGACCAACTTCATTCTTTTGTTTGTGGATATCCAGTTGTCCTGACATTATTGTTCAAAAGACTGTTTTTCCCAAATTAAATTGTCTTGACTTCCTTGTTGAAAATCAAGTGGCTATAAATAAATGGACTTGTTTCTGGACTCTTAATTCTAGTCTATTAGTCTGTATGTCTATCCTTAGGCCAGTATCCACAGTCTTGATTACTATAGGTTTGTATAAATTTTGAATTAGGAAATGTGAAGCCTCCAACTTTGTTCTGTTTGCAGATTATTTTGGCTATTCTGGAACTTTGCATTTCCTTATGAATTTTAGGAAGAGCTTTTCAGTCAAAAAGCTGGCTGAGATTTTCAAAGGGATGACATGGAATCTGTAGGTCAATTTGGGGGCTGTTGCCATCTTAACAATATTACGTCTTCCAATTCATGAACACAGGATGTCTTTCCATTTATTTGGTCTTCCTTAATTTTTTTCAATTATATTATACTTTGATTTTAAATATTTTAAGTGTATTGAGACTTGTTTTATGGCCTAACATATGGTCTATGTTGGAGAATGTTCCATGTACACTTGAGAAGAATGTGAATTTCACTCTTGTTGGATGGAGTGTTCTGTAGATGTCTGTTAACTCTAGTTGGTTTATAGTGTTGTTAAAGTCTTCCATTTCCTAGTTGATCTTCTGACTACTTCTATCCATTATTGAAAGTGGGGTGTTCAAGTCTCCAACTATTATTGTTGAATTGTCTATTTCTTCCTTCCATTCTGTCAGTTATTGCTTCATATATTTTGGGGCTGTTCTGTTAGGTACATATATATTTATACACATATGTTAGATTTATATATGCTTACAATTGTTATATCTTCTTGATACATTGACCTTTTTCTTATTATAAAGTTGTCCTTCACCTTTCATAATGCTTTTTTGTTTTAAAGTCTATTTTGTCTGATAGAAGTATAGCCACTCTAGCTCTATTTTGGTTGCTGGTTTATATTCTCTCTCTCTCTCTCTATATATACACATACACCCATATATATATCTACATGTGTATATATATATATATACAATTATGTGTGTGTGTGTTTGTGTTTGTATGTGTATGTATATATCTATCTATATATATGTATATGAAATCCTTTTACTTTCAACCTGTTTGTATATCTGAATCAAAATTACATCTTTTGTAGGCACCATATATTGGGATCGTTTTTTGAGTGGGGTCCATTTTGCCAACCTCTGACTTGAATATTTCATCTACTTACATTTAATGTAATTATTGATGAGGTAGGATTTACATCTGATATTTTGCCATTTTCTTTTTATAAATCTTAGTTCTTTTTTATTCCTCTATTCTTCCATTACTCCCTTCTATTGTATTAAGTAGATATTTTCTAGTGCACCATTTTTATTTCCTTGTCATTTCTTTTACTATTTTTTGTTATTTTCTTAGAAGTTACTTTATGGATTACAATTAATGTCTCAATTTATAACAATTTAGTCCAGGTTAATAACAACGTAATATCATACAAAAATTTTGCTCTTGTACAGCTCCTTTTCGTTTTCCCTCCTTAGTGCTGTTATTGTCATACAAATTTCATGTTACTACTTGGTATACTTATCAACCTGGTTTGTAATTATTGTATTATGCACTTGTCTTTTAAATTAGATAGCCAAAAAAGAATTTCATATGTTTACTAATCATCAGACCTTGGGAAAATTATTTTACGTTTCTAATCTTTTTTTTAAATTTATTTTGCTGTCATTAATCTACAATTACATGTGCAATATTATGGTTACTAAACTACCCCCTTCATCAGGTCCCCCCCACCAACCCCATTACAGTCACTGTCCATCAGTGTAGTGAGATGCTGTAGAATCACTACTTGTCTTCTCTTGAGTTATACAGCCCTCCCCGTGCCCCCCAACATTACATCTGCTAGTTGTAATGCCCCCTTTTCCCCCTTATCCCTCCCTTCCCACCAATATTCCCCAGTCCCTTTCCCTTTGGTAACTATTAGTCTGTTCTTGGGTTCTGTGAGTCTCCTGCTGTTTTGTTCCTTCAGTTTTTTCCTCAGTTCTTATACTCCACATATGAGTGAAATCATTTGGTACTTGTCTTTTTCAGCTTGGCTTATTTCACTGAGCATAATACCCTCTAGCTCCATCCATGTTTTGCAAATGGTAGGATTTGATTTCTTCTTATGACTGAATAATATTCCATTGTGTATATGTACCACCTCTTCTTTATCCATTCATCTACTGATGGACACTTAGGTTGCTTCCATTTCTTGGCTATTGTAAATAGTGCTGCAATAAACATAGGGGTGCATATGCCTTTTTCAAACTGGGCTGCTGCATTCTTAGGGTAAATTCCTAGGAGTGGAATTCATGGGTCAAATGGTATTTCTATTTTTAGTTTTTTGAGGAATCTCCATACTGCTTTCTACAATGGTTGAACTAATTTACATTCCTACCAGCAGTGTAGGAGGGTTCCCCTTTCTCCACATCCTCCCCAACATTTGTTGTTCTTTGTCTTTTGGATGGTGGCCATCCTCACTGGTGTGAGGTGATATCTCATTGTAGTTTTAATTTGCATTTCTCTGATGATTAGCGATGTGGAGCATCTTTTCATGTGCCTGTTGGCCGCCTGAATTTCTTCTTTGGAGAAGTGTCTATTCATGTCCTCTGCCCATTTCTTAATTGGATTATTTGCTTTTTGTTTGTTAAGGTGCATTAGTTCTTTATATATTTTGGATGTCAACCCCTTATCAGATACATCATTTATGAATATATTCTCCCATACTGTAGGATGTCTTTTTGTTCTAGTGATGGTGTCCTTTGCTGTACAGAAGCTTTTAAGTTTGATTTAGTCCCACTTGTTCATTTTTGCTTTTGATTCCTTTGCCTGAGGAGATATATGCTCATGAAAAATTGCTCACGTTTATATTCAAGAGAGTTTTGCCTATATTTTCTTCTAAGAGTTTTATGGTTTCATGACTTACATTCAGGTCTTGGTCCATTTTGAGTTTACTTTTGGTATGGAGTTAGACAGTAATGCAGTTTCATTCTCTTACATATTGCTGTCCAGTTTTGCCAACACCAGCTGTTGAAGAGGCTGTCATTGCCCCATTGTATATCCATGGCTCCTTTATCGTATATTAATTGACCATATATGTGTGGGTGTATATCTGTACTCTGTAGTTTGTTCCTTTGGTCTGTGGGTCTGTTCTTGTGCCCATACCAAATTGTCTTGATTACTGTGGATTTGTAGTAGAGCTTGAATTCGGGGAGCGTAATCCCCACAGCTTTATTCTTTGTTCTCAGGATTGCTTTGGCCATTTGGGGTCTTTTGTGGTTCCATATGAATTTTAGAACTGTTTGTTCTAGTTCATTGAAGAATGCCATTGGTATTTTGATAGGGATTGCATTGAATCTGTAGATTCCTTTAGGCAGGATGGCCATTTTGACAAATTCATCCTATCCATGAGCACAGGATGTATTTCCATTTATTGATATCTTTTTTAATTTCTCTCATGAGTATCTTGTAGTTTTCAGTGTATAGATCTTTCATCTCCTTGGTTAGGGTTATTCCTAGGTTTTTTTTTTTTTTGATGAAATTGGGAATGGAATTATTCTCCTGATTTCTCTTTCTGCTAGTTCCTCGTTGGTATATAGTGTCTTACTAATTTTTATTCTTTCACAGTATGTAACCTAGTGCCTTATATGGAGTGTAAGTGCCTTATGTGGAGTAAGACATTTCTCTCAATTGGTTTACGGGCTCTCTAAGGTAGATGGGAGAGAGAATCATTAAGTACTGGGATTCTTATTTCTTAGAATGTGGTATGTTGAAAGAGAATTTCAGTGCCTCACTGTATGTAAACGGGCAGTATAAAAATGGACTTAAATGGTGCAGCCGTTAGACTAATGAATATCTGTGCTTCCTAAAAGAAATGAAAATTATTAAGTGATGTACTTTTCCTTCATGTAACCTTAAAAGTGGTAGGTAGGAAGAGTTAGCACAGTTTGATGCACATGTACCCAAACTTTAAAATTAGAAAAGGAAAGTTTGAATTTCAGCACTCAGTATTAGATGAGTGATCTTGGGTTAAGTCCTATAACCTTTCAAGTTGCCCATTTCCTTGCCAATGCCTGTGTCACAGAGTCATTTAGAGACGTAAATGAACTAATGGATCGTGAAATTATTTTGTGAGCTATAAAGCATTTTTGGCCACTCTTTCCTTTTGAGTCCTTACTGCTCTGTGTTTATTGTCTGCTATAGCATTTCCCAGGTTGTACTGTAATTTATTCGTTTTATCTCTGTCCCCCAATAGACTGAGCTTTTTCAGAGTAAAGATTTTTATTTATATTTGAGTGCCAGGCCTAACACATAGGTATTCAGTACATGCTGATGAGTGTGTGAATAAATATTTCATGTTGGAGATGGGCTCAGGTGACCTCTTAAATTTCCTTTCAGTTTTGCTCTTTAAGATTCCACGAAGAGGTCTAGAAATAATTAGAGATCGACAAAGGAAGAAATGTTTAGAATATAAAAAGATGACATTGAAGGACAGTTATAGAATTGTTAAGCACATATTAAAATTCTGGAGTGTACTTTCAAAAGAGAAATTGTTGAGCCGGCTTAATTGAGTTTATGTATAAGAAGGGAGGGTATGATTTGTCGAGTGAGAAGTATGTAATTTTTCTGGCCATGGAATGGTAACAGCTGAAATAAATCTCCCAAAAGCTAGGAAATTTGGCAGAGGAATATTATGGCTAAACAAATTCATTAGAGCAGAAAGGTATTAAAAAGCATTTTAAGAGGTATGGTTAAATCATGGGAAACCAGACTTCTTATCAAGATGCCAGAAACTTTTGAGACGTAAGGTGAGGATTTTGTTGTTGCATTTGTTGTTTTTTGGGAAGGACCCAAAACTCCATCTCCAACAGGAGCAAAGTATGAACCTTTACAGAGCAGAATAGATGCACCTACTGACATAGGTCTTATTAGACAGAAGAGGTCATAAACATAAGGTGGAAAGGTGAAGTGGAAATAGTAAAATGAAAGAACAAATGACTGATGTTGGTATAGAAAAGACCAAAGCATGCACAGTGAGAGGTGAGGAAGCATTGAGAACAATGATCCTAAAAAAGGAAGGAGATGCAGTTACAAAGGCAGCACTAGAAAC
This sequence comes from Smutsia gigantea, assembly GCA_032199065.1. Lineage (NCBI taxonomy): Eukaryota > Metazoa > Chordata > Mammalia > Pholidota > Manidae > Smutsia > Smutsia gigantea. Next base: position 6,392 of record JAVSCE010021132.1, read on the forward strand.
TTTTTTAAAATTTCATTTATTTATTTATTTTTAAATTAAGGTACCATTGATATACAATCTTATGAAGGTTTCACATGAGCAATATTGTGGTTTCCACATTCACCCATACCAAGTCCGCACCCCCTCTATTGCGGTCACTGTCTATCTGCATGGTAAGATGTTATAAACTCATTACTTGTCTTCTCTGTGGTGTACTGCCTTCCCCGTGACCTACCTATATTGTGTGTGCTAATTATAGTGCCCCTTAATCCCCTTCTCCCTCCCTCCCCAGTCCCTTTCCCTTTGGTAACTGTTAGTCCATTCTTGGGTTCTGTGAGTCTGCTGCTGTTTTGTTCCTTCAGTTTTGCTTTGTTGTTATACTCCACAGATGAGTGAAATCATTTGGTACTTGTCTTTCTCTGCCTGGCTTATTTCACTGAGCATAATACCCTCTAGTTGAGCGACTAATTTAAAACTCTTTGTTTTAAGCGAGTACTTGTCTGACTTGAGCCTTCTTATAGCTCATTTCAGCGTAAGATTCTAAACTCTGGTTTTAATATATGCATTTTCTTGGTTGTGTTCACTATATTCCTACTGAGTTTTTCCATGGTATATTTTTCAATGTGTTATTTTCTGCTAGACTCCAGAGGTGCAAAGGTGAGTAGGATGTGGAAATTATGTCCTATAATAAACTGATACCTTCTTATATGGTATTACATGGTTCAAGTCCCAGGTCAGTAACTGAGTCTGCATGTTGTGTTTTGGTATTCTTCTAGGGTTTGACCTTGTAATTTATTATATCCTTCTAACCAAAAGAATATTCTGACATTTGCATCAATGTTTATAACATTTTCCTGAAAACATATTGTTTTCTGATGACTTTCCCTCCCTAGTGTCATCTTTGTGGATCTCTTCATTATGAATCTAATTCTTTGGGTGGAACAATCATCAGCTGCCATCTCCTTTGGTACTTTTGACTGGTATCCTGGCAGTGTGGTTTGAAATTTCAGTACCACTAACATTTTTGGGTGCATAACTTTGGAAGCTTGAAAAAGGTAAACTTTTAAAATACTGCTTTTGCTCATTGAGTGAGGTGTGACGTTATACCTCAATGTGTATATACTGTGCTTGGAATGCAAAATGTAGCATTGGAGAAAACTACAAAGAATAATCATTTTGGAATAAAGGATTTTTAAACAATTTAAGGGAAAGACGGTAACACTTTAAAAGACATTACTTAATGTACTTTCCACTTCTTAGGTTGTTTGTATTTTCTTCTATCTCTGATGGGCAAAATTAAAAGGAAGACGTGACTCCGAACAGGACATAGACCATTTCCAAGAGCAATCCAAAAGAGTAGGAAGGCTGACTTGAAAAAAGTCAGAAAAGTAATAGGATTAGACAGTGGGGGAAGAAAGGCAAGATATAGTTCAAGAAATGGGGCTGTTCAGTTTACAGATTTGAAGTTAGTGTATTCCATGTATAGGGAAAAGGAAGAAGACACTAAAAAGCCTAAATAAGGCCACACTGCAAATAGATTGTATAAAGACATAGCATGAGTTTGTGGAGGGCAGAGGGGGCAGAAATCAGACAAGACAAAATAGGAGGTGGAGTCCCCACAGAGAGCAGAAAAAAGAAAAGTTTCTGAAAACTAACAAATTATTTCTTTATTTTTTTAATTTTGGTATCATTAATGTACAATCACTTGAACAACATTATTGTTACTAGACCACCTATTATCAAGTCCCCCCCACATACCCCATTACAGTCACTGTCCATCAGCGTAGTAAGATGCTACAGAATCATTACTTGTCTTCTCTGTAAATATTGCCTTTCCCGTGTCCCCCCCCCCACTACATTATGTGTGCTAATCATAATGCCCCTTTCCCCCCTTATCCCTCCCTTCCCACGCATCCTCCCCAGTCCCTTTCCCTTTGGTAACTGTTAGTCCATTCTTGGGTTCTGTGAGTCTGCTGCTGTTTTGTTCCTTCAGTTTTTGCTTTGTTCTTATACTCCACACATGAGTGAAATCATTTGATACTTGCTTTTCTCCGCATAGCTTATTTCACTGAGCATTACTACCCTCTAGCTGCATCCATGTTGTTGCAAATGGTAGGATTTGTTTTCTTCTTAGAGCTGAATAATATTCCATTGTGTGTATGTACCACATCTTCTTTATCCATTCATCCACTGATGGACACTTAGGTTGCTTCCATTTCTTGGCGATTGTGAATAGTGCTGCAATAAACATAGGGGTGCATATGTCTTTTTCAAACTGGGCTGCTGTATTCTTAGGGTAAATTCCTAGGTGTGGAATTCCTGGGTCAAATGGTATTTCTATTTTGAGTTTTTTGAGGAACCTCCATACTGCTTTCCACAATGGTTGAACTAATTTACATTCCCACCAGCAGTGTAGGAGGGTTCCCCTTTCTCCACATCCTTGCCAACATTTGTTGTTCTTTGTCTTTTGGATGGTGGCCATCCTAACTGGTGTGAGGTGATATCTCATTGTGGTTTTAATTTGCATTTCCCTGATGATTAGTCGTGTGGAGCATCTTTTCATGTGCCTGTTGGCCATCTGAATTTCTTCTTTGGAGAAGTGTCTGTTCAGCTCCTCTGCCCATTTTTTAATTGGATTATTTGCTTTTTGTTCACTGGGGTGTGTGAGCTCTTTATATAGTTTGGATGTCAACCCCTTATCGGATATGTCATTTATGAATATATTCTCCCATACTGTAGGATGTCTTTTTGTTCTACTGATGGTGTCCTTTGCTGTACAGAAGCTTTTAAGTTTGATATAGTACCACTTGTTCATTTTTGCTTTTGTTTCCCTTGCTCGAGGAGATGCGTTCATGAAGAAGTTGCTCATGTTTATATCCAAGAGATTTTTGCCTATATTTTTTTCTAAGAGTTTTATGGTTTCATGACTTACATTCAGGTCTTTGATCCATTTTGAGTTTACTTTTGTGTATGGGGTTAGACAGTAATCCAGTTTCATTCTCTTACATGTAGCTGTTCAGTTTTGCCAACACCAGCTGCTGAAGAGGCTGTCATTTCCCCATTGTATATCCATGGCTCCTGTATCATATATTAATTGACCATATATGCTTGGGTTTATATCTGGGCTCTCTGTTCTGTTCCACTGGTCTGTGGGTCTGTTCTTGTGCTCGTACCAAATTGTCTTGATTACTGTGGCTTTGTAGTAGAGCTTGAAGTCATGGAGTGTAATTCCCCCTGCTTTATTCTTCCTTCTCAGAGTGGCTTTGGCTATTCAGGGTCCTTTGTTGTTCCATATGAATTTTAGAACTATTTGCTCTAGTTTATTGAAGAATGCTGTTGGTATTTTGATAGGGATTGCATTGAATCTGCAGATTGCTTTAGGCAGGATGGCCATTTTGACAATATTAATTCTTCCTAGCCAAGAGCATGGGATAAATATCCATTTATTAGTGTCCTCTTTAATTTATCTTAAGAGTGTCTTGTAGTTTTCAGGGTATAGGTCTTTCACTTCCTTGGTTAAGTTTATTCCTAGGTGTTTTATTCTTTTTGATGTGATTTTGAATGGAGTTTTTTTCCTGATTTCTCTTTCTGCTAGTTCACCATTAGTGTATAGGAATGCAACAGATTTCTGTGTATTAATTTTGTATCCCGCAACTTTGCTGAATTCAGATATTAGATCTAGTAGTTTTGGAGTGGATTCTTTAGGGTTTTTTATGTACCCGCTAACACATTTTTAAGAGACAAACTTAGGCAAATTGTAAGAGAGAAGTTTTTGACATACTTCATATTGTAATAGTCAGTGGTGAGTCTTGTCGATTCTCTCCCTTGAAATGTATAAGAAAGGTTAAACATCCTTATTGTCTAGCTGTGTGCTACTTAGTATGGAGCCACCAGCTACATACAGCTTTTGAGTGCTTGAAATGTGGCTACTCTGAATTGAGATATGCTGTAAGTGGATTTCAAACATTTAGACCACCACCACCAACAACAAAGTATTTAAAATGTCTGGTTAATACTTTTTATATTGATTAAAAATTTAAATGATAACATTTGGGCATGTTAGATCAAATAAAATATATTAGTAAATTAATTTCACTTGTTTCCTTTTCCTTTCTTAAATCCTGCTTCTAAGAAATTAAAATTGGGTATGTGGCTTGCCCTATATTTCTAACACACAGCATTGGTCTAGCCTCTCTGTGCACATGACTGCCCTCGGAAAGGGTCTATGTCCTTTTCAGATTCAGGGTTTTGCACTGAGATTATATTTGTATACATTTATTTCAATTTCCTGTCATATTGATTTTCACTTGATTTATTTTCGAGGAGTTTAGGTATCCAGTTTCACTGAAACAGATTCCCCATCAGATTCCTCAACAGACTTCTTTCATGAAACCACTTCTTGGCATCATTATCAGTGGCATTTTACCTTTTGCCTGTATTTTTATTCGTCTCTTTTTCATTCTAAACAGTATTTGGTGAGTTCTCTGTCTTCATAATCTCAGACATCTTGTTAATAAATTTATTTCCCTATATTTCAAGCAAGTTAAATTCTAATATGGTGAGACTTCATTTGTTCCCGCTTTATCCAGGAAATAACCATCTGACCCTGGTGGTGGCAGCAGGGTGGGGGGGCAGTGGGGGTTCCTTAGGATACAAATACTTAAGTCACAAATTTTTAAAGCCACTTTTGGATGGAAATTTCTACGCAGATTTTTAAAAGTAATAACGTATGTTTAAGCCCTTCTAGATGACTTACAAAAGTTGGTCTCAAACTCTACTTTGAGCCTTTGCAGGGGGTGGGGAAGGGGTTTCCCTTGGAGGGAGGTGTCTAAAGATGGGAGGGGGCAGCTCTGATTTGCATCTGTTTTCCATACTGGCTTTCCACACTGCAGGAGTTCCGTTAGCGTTCCTCTCTGAGGAGTAATTTGAAGACCACTGACTTGGAGTCTTCATTTGTACTGAGCTGTAAGTAATGTTTTCTGCTTTCCTGTCAACTGTTAGTTCTGGTGTCACGATGCCTGTTCCTTTCCTCTTTTCAATTTGCTACCTTTATTGTGTTGTGCTTAAGGATTCTATAACCAAGATTGTTCGAAACGCAGGTAAGGAAGAACCCGTGCTCTCTGATTAAAGTACAGTAGCTTTGGTGCCCTAGCTTCGTGATAGCTATTTCAGTTGCTCTGAGTCTCTTTTTTCCTAACTTCCTGATTCTGGAACTGCATTCTGGTGTTGGGAGCTGACCAAGTGGGGTGTTGCTGTGAAGGGATTTTGCAAATAGGGCAAGTCCCTATAAAATAAAATGCAGGAGGCAACTCTGTGTTTTTGTAACACTTTTGTCCCAAGGCAATCTTTCAGAGAAAACTTTTAAGTCCTCAAAAATTAGGCTTAATCATGTACGTGAATTGCTTACTTTTAAACAGTATTGTGCGAAATTTGTTTGACAAATAAGCAATAAAATCTGTTACCTTGTCAGCAACTAAATATTTAACATGTTGCAAAATAGATGATAGTAACCATATTTTTCAGATGGGAGACCATATTTTTTTGATGAGAAAGTAATTTTAAAGTGAGAGCTAAAAGACTCTTCAGACAAATTAATTTTTGTTTCAATGAAAAAGACTGTGCTTGTTGCATACAAATTTGTGTATATGTATTATCTGCAGAGGTGACTCTCCCCACCCCCATCCTTCATCCTCGCACCCGGGTATATATTTTACATGATGTTTTAAAATGGGGTATCGATTGGTCCATCACTTTGTTATCTGCAGAAGGCTTTCAAAAATGTATGTTGCTTACCCCAATTTAGTCAGCTCAGCTTTATAGTAATGCAAGAAATGACTTCATTCCTTTAAAGTTTGACCTAAATGTAATCCATAGACAGATCTTTTAAAAGATGCATGTTTGAAAGTATATTTAATAGAATTATGGTGCTCTGCTTTAAAGCCCTCTTTGGAGAGAGGCTGTCTGTCAGTAGACCTTCAGAGGCAAAGTGGTTTGATTTTGTGGTTTTCTGTTATATAATGTAGCTGCTAGTATTTATGGCATTTACAACCTTCCATTTCTAAAGAGAAAGCGTGTTTTTAAGTGTGTATACAGAAAATTATAGACATATTCATGGGTCTCTAGTGAAAACTAAATTAT
>JAVSCE010021133.1:0-80486 GCA_032199065.1 Smutsia gigantea
TATTTGTGGAAACAAATTTTCTCGTTAAAATTTAGCTTCTAGAATAGAGGAAAATAAAAGTAGAAATTTATTTAAAGGCAAATTTGAAGATTGGATATCAAAATCGATATTTCTTAGTGAAAGAAAAGAGGTTATTCATAGAGAAAACAGCAAATAAAATGCAAATTATTACAATATATTTTGCACAGGCACAAATGAAATATAGTATGTTGTAGCAAACACAATTTAACTATTTTACTAGAATTTATTGCAAATATTTAAATATGTAACCTGCTGTTTGTTGGAAAATATCTAGTGTTTGAAGTCAAATAATGTTCAGAGTTATTAAAATGGGACCACAAAAGACTTAGGAAGACAGAAGCTTAATTCTTAATATTGAAAGTTTGCAAATCAGTCATGGGAATATATATTATTTCCAAATTTAAAGTGAATGATCTTTTTGCACACATATATATGCATTTTTTCATATTTCTTATTTAATGATTTTTTTCTTCTGTAAGCCAAGTAAAATCCTGTGAAGCATACATCTGGTTGAAATATTTAAATAAACATATTCTTATGTATTTTTCCAAGCACTAGAAAATGAGAACAATTTCTATTATTTGTCATTTTCCTTTGGAATCTCTTGGCTACCTGATCATGACTATATTAAAATATTAAAGAAAATATTCTTAGGTAGCAAGGGAGGCCATGAGAATGGAAACCTACACAGTCCCCTTATCAGAAAAAAGAATTCCTGTCTATTCATTTCAAAGTGTATCCAGAAATGCTCAAAACACAGAATTTCAAAATTAACTATATATTGGCTGTCAATTAGTCAGGCCCTTTTAATTGCTTACCCGTTCCATCCTATGTTGTTCTTAGAATTCAGAGAGTCCCTTTAATTCTCCCTCCATTGGCCATTCACAACTGCAAATTTTCCTACTTTATGGCATATCAATGTTTATTAGTCAAGTATTACTGAGCAATTACTATGTGTGTTAAGCACTGGGGATCAAAGATAAATGCTATTCACTTGTCTTTAAGAAGTACACAGTCTGATAGAGGGAGGCAGAACTGTGAACAGATAACTGCATAAAGTCCTATTTATTCAGAGGAAGAAGGCCCCATAATCAAGCAACAAGTAAAACCATTTCACTGCTCAAGAGATGGATTTGTGATCCAGACTGCACAAGCACACTTATCCTATTTTCCATCAAAGATGATCTCCTGTAATTACAAAGACTTCTTTATGAAACAACAGCTAGGGAGAGACATCATGCATGAAGCTGGCATATTCAGAAAGCAATAAAGTAGCAAAATGGAAAAAATGCAGAGGGAAATAAACACAACAGCAGATTAAAGATTTATGTTAACTGTTCTTACAATTATTAATTTACTTTGCAAGTAGTATTCATTAATGTTAGTATTTTTATCCATTATTTAACATCAGACATTAAATACTAATTCTACAAAAATATTTAATGATTAAATTCATTGACAAATTGATAAAAATGGATCAGTACCATAGACCTATTCATTGGAAACAAAGTAGGGAGAACAATCAAATTCGTTAATAGTACTTTGTCAACGAAAGCAGTTAGAAGTTTTATTATGTAGAGGTCAGTCTTGGGCCAGAGGCTATTTAATATTTTCATCAATGACTCAGATGATGGAAACGTCTGTGAAGTTAGTAATTTACAGTTCTCTTAAGTTGTAAAGACTGATTAACACTTTGAATGTCAAGATCAAAATTCAACATGACCTTAATATGACCTTGAAAAATTGGAGTAGTGGTTTAAACAATACTATTCAATAAGACCATAAGTCAGATACAGACCTTAAAGGAATTGGGAAAGAAATTGAAATTATAATAATGTAGGTGATACCATGCTAGTAAGAATGCATGTGTATGTGTGTAATATAGTATATAATAAATAATATTGAGTATGACTTGGGTCAAGAATATAGCAAAAGCTTTTATTTTTATTCTCTGTTGCCTTGGCACAGTGCTTACTCATTTATAAATGTTTTTTCTACGTATTATCAAATTTTACTTAAATTAAATCCTGTATCTCTGCTGAAAAAATTAAATAAATTTAGTTCTAAGATACCTGAAGAGAAAGGTATTAAGATATATATGAATGGATAAGCATTTTTGAAATGACTACATCATACATTGCAAATACTGTTTATCTTGTCACTAACACATTAATTCACTCATTTATTCATTAATCATTAAATATTATAGACCATCCACTATGTCCCAGACACTGCATTAGATGCCAGAAATACATGGTTGGGAAAAGCAAGCATTGTCCATATCTTTGGAGAGGCTACAGCCTAATGAATAATTACCAATTCTAGTAAACATAAATAGGGTACTCTGAGCCATGTATCAGGGAACCATATTATCATCTAGAAGGATAAGGAAAGATGTCCCTGATGAAGTACCTTCTTAACTGATGTTTGAGATAGATAGGGGGGCGAGGGAGTAAAGGAGTAAATATTTCTTGCAAAGCGGACAGCAAGTATTCAGGATTTGAGCTTTAAAAATGAATGCTTGTTGATAGTATAGTCACAACAAATGCAATTAAGTTTGTTTTTTTAATATCTGGCACAAAGTGGAGTATATTTCTAACCAAATTAGATGTAGTTAAGATTAAAAATGTGCTGAGTGGTATCAGGGACTTTAACACTGCAATGTGCCTGAGGGAAAAGGCATGCAACCAAAGAGATTGTTCTCTGGAGCTATGGCACTGCTGGGCATCAAGGCCTCTGCTGAACCACATAACCTGCTATCTATATTGAACAGCTAATGAATGAGAAGCGATGACTTTGAGTAAGAGTTCCAAACTAAAACTCAGAAAGACAACAGCTCCAACATGATTTAAATTTGAGCTGCTTCTCAGATAGGCAATTTATACTTCAGGGTAAATGGATCGTTTTTCTCTAATGATATCAATGATCCATTTTACTATTAATTTGGTTTAATACTTGCATTTTACAAATCCCTGAGCTCAAAAACTCTAAGGTAGAGAAGAGGAAAGAGGTAGAACTATCTTATTTAGTTGCAGTACCTTGAATCTTGAGTTCAAATTGAGCCGTGCTATGTTCACCAGGAGAAGTATGCCCAGTGAGAGTGGTAATGGAGGGGAGTGGTACATTTTAATTGCCATATCTGATGGATCTCAAAGTCAGGTAAAGCCAGCCTTTGCAGAGTTCACAGTCAATTACGTATGCTTATGGAAAAATGCTGAAGCTTACAAAATTTTAAATGGAGAATAATCAGCAACATTCACATTTTTCCTTGAGGTTTTCCTGGATTGTTTAAACATGATGTTAAATACATTTGGGTTTTGAAAGACATGTTTTGGAAGTTTACTGAAGATATTCTAAGAAATACCTTCATGTTAAAATCACCTCCAAATATTTTAGGAATAACTGATATTCCTCCATAAATAAGTCATGACTTAACTAATTATTATAATTGTTCCCAATTAACACTTAAATATTTCAAGAAGAGAACACATTAGGAATGTAACACTGCTACTATGTCACATAGAGTTTTGGGGATATCTCTTTTATATAATTTGTATTTTTTATACATTTTTGTCCATCTTCCACATTACATGGTTCCTAATAGTGCACAGATCTAAATTGCTGCCTACATATGCAGCACTGGAGACCACAATTGAGCTATTAATAAGTGATATTCTAGAAAACGTATGCAGAACTCTACCATAGGTTATAATAGTGTTGAATTGTCTTTAAGGTTGCCTAATACTAACTTCAATCTTTATTTCTACAATATACCTGAATTATGATTATCAGCTTACACCTGCATGTCTTCCCTGAGAAGGAAATTGCCAACTCAAAAATAGGCTTATTCATTTTTAGGAAGCTCTAATTGATAGAAAACTCACTATTAAAATAGTTTGTGTTCATTTTCCTGTCTTTGTTTTTGTTTTTTTTAATTAGGAGTAACTTGATCATCTTTGTTGCTGTAACTTTCATGTAGCTCAACTTGGCTTTCAGGGTCCTTTGTCCTTTACTTGTCTGTTCACAATTATTTTTATTAGATGAAATGCTTTGTGGTGTATAACACGTATAAAATTAACTGTACCCATCAATGAGTTTTCACAAATGTAAACATTTGTGTTGCTTTTATTACATTCAAGTGGAAAATTTTCCTATCAACCCAAAGTGTTCTCTCTTTCCCCTTAGCAGTCATCACACATTCCATACCTGGTACAGGCAGCCACTGGTATGCTTTCTGTCACTGTAAATTAACTTTGCCTTTTCTAGTAATTCATTTAAATGGAAACATAAAGTACATACTGATTTATGTCTGTCTTCTTTTTCTCAACATAACGTTTCTGAGATTCAACCTTGTTGCATTCATCATAATTCAATCTTTTTATTACTGTGTGATATTCTATTGTATATATATACAACTTGTTCACCCACTTAAGTCTTCTTGGGCATTGAGGTTGTAGACTGTTTTAGTTATGAATAATGGTGATACTAAATTCTGTGTTCAAATTTGTGTGACATAAACCATCATTTCTCTTGGATAAATACCTAAGCATGTAATTGCTGGGTCATAAGTAAATGTACATGTAACTTTATAAGGAGTTGTCAAACTGTTTTGTAAAGTGGTTGTGCATTCTACAAACCCATGAGTGATGTGTAAGTGTCCACATTTCTCTAGATCCATGCCAAGACATGGTATTATCTCTCTTTTAAATTTTAAAGATTATGTAGTGGTATCATTATAATTGTAATTTGTACATCTTTGATGACTAAGTATATTTAGAGTACTTTTGCAGATGCAATTGCCTATTTGTGTATCTTCACTTTACTTTTAAGTGCCTGTTTATATACTTTGCCATTTTCTCCCATTAGGTTGTCTTTTTTATTTTCAAACTACAAGAATTCTTTGTTTATTCTGAATTTAAGTTATTTGCCAGATACTGATATTGCAAACATTTTTCTAAGTATATGTCCTACCTGTTGATTTTATTAATCTTGATTTTCACAAGGCAGAAGTTTTTAAGTTTGATATGTTCCAAATTATCAATATCTTCTTTTATGTCTTGTACTTTTCTTCCTATCTAAAAATTATCTTCTTCTTCTAAGATCACATATTTCCTTTTGTTTTCTTCTAGATGTGTTATAGTTTGGGTATTTATGTTTAGATCAATGATCTAATTAGAGTTAATTTTTATGATGATTTTAGATAAAGGCCATGGTGATTTTTTTCCATACAGATTTCAAATTGTTCTGTTAGTTCTCTGAAGAAGTGCTAACAGAAATATAATATGAAACACGTACAATTTTAGATCTTATTGTAGCCACATTGAAACTGTAAGAATAAGGAGGTAAAAATAATTTTACCATGTAATTTATGTAACCATGTATATGCAAAATAGTATTATTTCAACATGCAATCAATATAAAACATTAGATTAAGAAAAAATTCAGTAAAAACACACTGCAGTGGCTAAAAATGATATCCCACAAAGTTAATGTATAAATTGTTAATTATGAGAGATAGCGGCTAAGAGAGAAGCAAATAGGCAAAACTATGAGATGTAGGATCTAAGTCACTAGAGGATGATAATGGTAAGGTATAAAGTACAGCTATTAACTTTATGAACAGGAGCTTGTCGACCAGAGAGGGAGGTAGCAGTTTGCATGGGGTCAGACATTGCAAAGATGTTTGCAAATTCTTCTTCCCTTCCCTTAGATGCCTGTTGATAAATTTCTAAAAACACAATTAATGTATTTTACTTAATTTTTTAGTTGTTCAAGAAGGGTGGGAGTCATATAGCCATTATTTCTTCATGAACAGAATGAGGGTATAGAATTCGAGGTTGAGAGCTCCTTTTCAGTACTTTAGAGATGCCATTTCTTATCCTCTTGGCTTACATTGCTTCTGACAAGTCTGCCATAATTCGTTTCTTTATTTTATGCACATAGTATGTCATTTTTCTCCAGCTGCTCTTAAGACGTTCTCTTTATTGCTGTTTTCAAAGTGTGATTATTGTGTGGAGGTGGTGGCAGTGGTCATATGGCATTTTTTGAGATTCATTGAAGTTTTTCTATTAGGTTAATAGTTTTCATCAAATTTGACATTCTTCCTCACCAAAGAAGATATACAGATGGTAAGTAGGCATATGAAAGATGTTCAAAATTTTATATCATTAGGGAATTTCAAATTAAAACAATAAGGTATCACTACACTCCTGTTAGAATGGTCAAAATCCAGAACACAGACAACACTAAGTGCTTATAAGGATATGGAACAACAGGAACTCTCACTCTTTACTGATGGAGTTGCAAAATAGTACAGCTACTTTGGAAAACACTTTGGCAGTTTCTTACAAAACTAAATGTGCTTTTACCAAATAATCCAGCAATCATGCTCTGTGATATATACCCAAATGAACTGAAAACACATCCACACAAAAACCTGCACAATGATGTTTATAGTGGCTTTACTTTAAACTGCCAAAACTTGGCAATAAAGATACCCTTCAGTAGGATAATGGGTAAATAAAGTGCAGTACATCCAGATAATGGAATATTAGTGTTAACAAGAAATGTGCTATCAAACCATGTAAAGATGTGGAGGACACTTAAATATATATTACTAAGAGAAAGAAACTAATCTAAAAAGGCTACATACTGTGTGATTCCACCTATATGACATCCTGGAAAAGATAAAACTATGGAAACAGTAAAAAGATTAGTGTTTGCCACAGAGGCTGGCAGGAGGGATGAATAGGCAAATCACTGAGGATTTTGAGAAATGTACGTATTCTGTACGAGACTACAATGGCTGATGATAAGCATTTGTCCAAACGCATAGAGTATACAGTTCCCAGAGTGATCCATAATGTAAACTATGGGCTTTGGGGATTATGACATGTCAAAGTTCATCAATTGTAACTAATGTCCCACTTTGGTGTGTGATATTAATAGTGGGGGAGGTCATGGGGACAGGAAAAATATGGGAACCCTCTGTTGCCTTTAACTCAATTTTGCTGTGAACCCAAAACTTCTCTAAAAATAAAGTTCATTATTCAAAAACTTTTTATATCTTTTCAACCACTATATCTCGAAATTCCTTATCTTTCCTTCTTTTTTTCTTTTCTGAGACGCCAAATACATGCATGACTTACCTCATTGTATTATCCCATAAGGAAGTGAATCTCAGTTTATTATATTGAGATTTTTTTCTCTTTATTTCTAACATTTAGTATAAAAAAGAGATGTAAAATATTTCATTAATGATTTTTAGGAATCAGAATAATTATGGTTATTTCCTTAAACAAGAAAAAATTTTAAATGCTCCTTACTGAGTGTTACTCATTCTGAAAACCAAAATGTTGACTGGAGTCACTGGTTTGTAATTCATATATTTGAAAGGAATTTTTTAACCATAGGGCTTGATGGAAAATATAAAAATATCTATTGAGAATGATTGAATGAATACCATAAAAATAGCACTATATTCTTTCTATATTATAATAAAGTTGCATTGTATCTGACAGGCTATTAACAATATACAGCATTTGATAATAATTACTATTGTATCCCCTATAAGAACTAGAGGTACATCTTTGCCATATGGATCATCTCTCTACTAGTCACTCTTGATTTTTTCCCTTCTTTATTCTCTGCCCAGACTCTTTTTTTATGCTTGTTGCAGTTTGTTCCATAGCAAAAGTGAGATGTTTCTGCCTTATATAAAAATTACATATATATTCGAAGTTAATATCATAAATGACAGTTTCCATAAACTGATCTCTAGGAAGTTGTTATTTTATTCAACAGCTTCACAATCCCTACTACTGTTTTCTCATTAACCTAGCTTTGTTTTACTTTATTCGGCCTTTTCTTATCTCTCATTGAAATATCGCTAACTACTGCTTATCTGTGTTCTTTCCAGATGCTTATACATTCGTTATGTTCATCCCTGAGCTCTTTTGGGGAAATAGAATTTTGATGGCTTTTACATCTTTTCAGAAAAAGAGACTTTTAGATTGTTTGCAAGCTATAAATGGAAATATGAGTACCATTCTTCCTATGCAAGAGTTTTAATATTTAAGCCATTATATGCAATATTTATATAGACTATAATACTATAAGGTTTATTCCTCCAAATGCTAGCTTCTTGAAAATGTGTTGCCATTAATAAATTATTTTTTATCTTGATGTAAGTTCAACATTTCTGTTCCCAAGCATACACATATATATGACCCTTGAACAACAACACAGGTTTAAACTGTGCAGGTCCAGATTTTCTTCAATAAATATACATAAGTTTTTGAATATTTGCAACAATTAAAAAAAACTCACAGATGAACTAACTGCATAGTCTGGAAATATTCAAGAAATTTAAAAAAAGGTATGTCATGAATGCATAAAATATATGTAGATAAGTAGTCTGTTCTTTTTCTACCATGAAATCAATAGTAAGCTATTAGTAGTTACACTTATGAGAAGCCAAAAGTCATGCAGATTTTCAAATGCATGGGGGGGTCCGTGACCCTAATCCTCACATGTTCAAAAATCAACTGCATATAAATATCTACATAGTCCAATTTTGATTTATTTGTACCCTTTGGTTTTTCTGTAAATTGTTGAACTTACTTTTCCTGGGGAATACAAAAAATGTTGTAGAGGAAAATTTTCAGGAGCACAAAATTAATCCAGAAACTTTTTTTTACCAATAGTTTAAAAACACAGTTGCCAAAGATCTCAACAAGTACAAGAAATCTAAGATTGTGCATCTCTGACCTGTTGATTACATTTAGCCATACAGAAAATAGATCTTTTATTTAGTACCCCAGTCTCTAAAGCAACAAAGAAAATAAAGTACTTTTATTTAAAATGCATGTTAACTTATTTCTGTGACCTTCAAACATTTTTACAGTGATCCACAATGAAATCTATTTACAGAGTGATCTATACACACACATATCCATATATAAACAGGTGTATGCATTTGTAACTGAAAAAAATGTTTCAGAACAGGGAGTTTAGTTTTACTTTGAGCAATGCATGTTAAATTTTTCAATTTGATGCTTACTACTAGTAACTTACAGTGCTTACCTGTATAATGTATTCTGATATCATCTTTTCAGTGCTCACTACTCCAACTAAATTGACATCATAACCCACTAAATGATGGTCTACCTATAATTTGAAGATCACTGACATAGTGGAATTTAGAACTCATTTTTGGCATGGTCATGAAATATTGGTAACAAGTATGTATATGATTTATGAAATAGACCAAATATTAAAGGTTGCTTTTCCCAGAGAAATGGTTTCACAGTGATTTCCTGGGGCTTTGCCAATGGAGCTAGTTCTTTAACAATCCTGTAGATCAAGTACAGAGTATACTCTTGAATTAAATAGGAGCAGTATGAATTCTAATTTGCTAAAATGAAGTTGATCCTTGCAAACAAAAGATTTATTTACAAAATGGCAGCTGATGAACTCAGAGGGAAACTATGTTGGCTTAAAAACAAAAACCACATATGCCTGAGGAATTATTGTTTTCACTAAATTTTCACTACATGTGTTAATTGTAGGGTAGGAAGTGATTTATATATCTTTTATTCTTTCTCTACTTTTTCTTGCCAAATTCCCTTAAGGTGGCTACAGAAATAGGAGAGATATTTGTAAGGGAAGATGTGGAAAGTGAAATCAGAACAAGCTTCAAATAATATAATGTTAAATGCAAAAAAAAATTGTTAAAAAATCTTTGTAATTTTTAAGTCACAGGATCGTGATAAACAATAATATCAATGAGATTGATAAGAGGGTCTTGATAATACTTTCTTTTTTCAATGATTAAAAAAACAAGAAATTGCAGTGGGATACAAATAGCCAATTTAACATAACTATTTAAATCATTTGGAATTCAGAAAAGTTATATTAATGTTGATAATTGAAAAATATTTTTATGAATTATTGGTGATGAAAACACAAAAATAAAAAATCAGTTGTGTAGACAAAAAGTTTCCATATTATATCATTATTATTATAGAAAAAAAATTTTTTTTAAGTATAAGAAAAGTAAACTTTTCTCACCAGTATATTGATGAGCCCTTCAGGAAATTGTTAATAGAAAAAGATTTTGCAATGATTTCATCAAACTATTTTCTCCCTTCAATCCAACATTTTTTGTCTCTTTAGGGAATTGGAATGGTAGTGGATGGAAGGAGAGGTGTATTCTCTCGGGTAACTCTCTGGTTATGAATAATGTTTGCAAAGAAAATTAAATTGAGCAAAGAAGGAAAGCCTGCTTATTTTATCAAGTAGATTGAGTTTCTGCTTACAGCACAGAGGAATGTAGCAAAAAAAGCAGGAGTTGCAGTAATGGAGAGATCTGAACTCAAATTACACTGTTGCCCATTACTAGCTGCTGACTGTAATCCAAGTAACTTGTTTCTGAGCCTGTTTAATCAAATGCAAAATGAAGATGAATAATATCCTCCTCAGTGGCTTCAGGTGAGGATCAATAAGGATGATTACATGCAAATGCCTGGAATATATTATATTCTCATAATGCAGTTCCTTTCTGTATAAAGGGACTAATTCATTATTACTTCATTGCCTTATCTTTCACACCTCTAGGACAGTAATAGAATACTGGCTGAGCCTGGCCAGACTTCTGTATGTCTGCTATTATTTCTTAAGTTTAACACAGGGATTTGGAGGGGTAGGAAAACAAATAGTTGAAAATGTCTAAAGCAGTGCTATTGTTGAATTAATTATAAGTTAACAGTTACATTAATTGGAGAGAGAGAGAAAGAGAAGGAAATCAAGTTAAAAATTAAAAGAGGTCAGGAGCTCTGTTTACCAAGTGTCGCTGTCTGAGGTAAATATATTTTCAGCCCCACTTCTTGCACAAAACTGCCCATTAGCCACATCTCACCAGGTCAGGTGTGTATTGGATACTCTATTCATAGGATCCAATTTCCAGACTGATAAGCCTGGAAAAAGAAGAAAGTCTAGGCAATCTTATTTTCCTGGGTGTTTAGAATTGGGTCACTGAGTACTGAGGGATTATTTGTTGCATGTGGATGACACAGGACTTCCACAGTTGGGAGTAAAGTTGGGAGGCTAGTGACAGTGGGAAGGCAGTGGCAAAATCAATCTACTCTTTTTTGTTGTTGTTTAAGCCAAAACTTGAGCATGAGTTTGTTAGAAAGAAAAGAAGAAGGAGAAGGAGAAGAAGAAAGAAGAGAAAACTGCTCTGTAAATAAATTAATAATTCATGTGGGTGAAGCACTATTTTTTTCTATGTGTGATTCATAAGGGAAAATATTCCAAACTATGCACACAGTAAAATGTGGTGAGAATTTTAGAAAAGCCCATATTTTGTGTGGAAATTAAATATAGGCACTGGGAAAGCCCTTACTGTGTATACAAAGACTGCCTGCATGAGGAACATATGGAACTTATTCCATCATCTGTAAACTACACATGACTTGGCACTACATCCTTCATGCAGCCAGTCAGCAAGTGACATGTGACTGTCACCCTGCCTTTCAGCGTATCTCCCAGTTTTACACAGAGAATTGACAAAGGCCAATAACATATCAATGGGCATGATGCAACTAAAAGAACTCCAAGAAATCTAGGATGAACGTTTACTAGAGAAGAACTGCATAGACAATGCCTGCTAATTGAACCCCCTTGAAGTCTCCATCAGTTCCATCACCAAGAGCCCCGGAGACTGGGAATGTCACACTGCCCCCATTTCTCATTTGTAGCCTGGGGAGAGCATTTCCTATTATAGCCACTTCAAGGAAATGCTGGTAAAGATATTTTAGATTTCTATTTGAAATATTTTGGGCACCTTATGTGTAAAAAGTAAGTATATTTGTATTTATAACACTAAATGATCTGGTTAAATAATTTTACTTAGAATTCTTAGTGAAACAATAAACAAATATGCCTGAAAAAGTTTTCCTATTATAAAAAAGTTAAGATAAATGTTTAAAAGAATATAGTTCCAAGCAGAGTTAACTACCTCACAAACATCGCCTTTAATTTTCTTAATAAAGTTAACAAATATAACTTGGAAGGAATAATGATACTAGATACAACTTTGAGTCCTTAACTTAACATGAAACCAGTAATTACAAAAAGCCCTCCACCAAGCTCAACACCACTTCCCACCCACAAATCAGTTCCCCTTTTGATTGATTCCATAGAAAGGCCAAGAATTGCATAGACAAAATCCCTTTGGGGCCATGTTAAGGTACATCATTTCAAAAGAACAACATGTACTTATGCAACCTAAATCCATTTTTATAGTAACATTCTGACCACAAAAACATTTTTGTCCACAGACATGTCAGGTCAGCACTCTTTTCCAAATTCACATGAAGAGTATAAAGAGAAAGAAGGGTCCCTAACTCTGAATTTATCACAGACTTTGACAAATATTAACAATAGTAAAGTAAAACTTAGAAGTAGAAGTAAAACATTAAGATTAAAAAAACTCTGCAGTCACAATGACCTAAATTCAATTTCTGGCCTTCATAGCAATGTGTGACTTTAAAACAACTTAATTAATTTTTCTGTTTCCTTCTCCTTATCCGTCAATGGAATTAATAATCAGACCATTGTGAAAATTATATGGGATAAGAAACAAGCACATGAAACACATGTGCTTGGAATTGTGTTGGGCTACAGACACTAGCCACACATAGCTACTGCTCACTATAAATGTGGCTAGTGTGAATTGAGATACAAAATGTTAAATACAAAACAGAATTCAAAAACATAATACAAAAAATATATCAAATATCTCATTACTGTTTTATAGTGATTATATGTTGAAATGGTAAATTTTCAGATATATTCAATTAAAATATGTTTTTAAAATTGTATTTATTTTCCCTTTTTAACATGATGTTACAAACTTAAAAAATAGAGAGCCGTTTCTCATTAGAATTCTACTTGACGGTGCCAGCAGGGAACAGAGGAAGTGCTTAATAAATAGGTAACTAAGTAAGACATAACTTACTATAAACTTTGACTCATGTTTTTAGAAAGTAAGGCAAAACTAAGCTCTCTGCAATAGGAAACGTAACATTTATAATTTTCATCTTAAATATTTATGACATAAACAGGCAAAGCAATAAGGAAATAATAGTTTAAAAGCTGTCATTGGTTTCTTCAAGTTAACATAAAAGAAAAGCCACATTCCATTTTGAGACAGAACTTTTCTACTCTTTAGGAAAAAACTAAAAGCAAAAACTTTAATTGGCCTGCAGATTTGAAAAGCAACCATTTTCCGTGTAGAGTCTAGTTGAATAGGTTTCGACAAAAGAGGTCATATAATTTGCAGAGTAGTTTAGCAAGTAGAGTGGTTCTTTGCCAGAAGGGCCAGGATAAGACAACTGATAGAGAAGTTGCAAGATGGAGGAAAGAATCTCTGTGGAGAGAAAGACTGAGGAAGACAGAAGCCAACACTTAAAAAAGACAGAACAGCAAAAAAATTTCATCAGGGTAAACAAGGATCAATGGCTGTTCCTTTTATTTTCTTTTTTCTTCTTTTTATTCTTTATTTGGTATCATTAAAGTACAATCACTTGAACAAAATTGTGGTTACTAGACCCCCTATTATCAAGTTCACCCCAAATACCCCATTACAGACACTGCCCATCAGCGTATAGGATGCCATATAATCAGTACTTGTCTTCTCTGTAAATACTGCCTTTCCTGTGTCCCCCCCCTACATTATCTGTGCTAATCATAATGCCCCTTTTTCCCCCTTGTTCCTCCCTTCCCACCCATCCTCCCCAGTCCCTTTCCCTTTGGTAACTGTTACTCCATTCTTGGGTTCTGTGAGTCTGCTGCTGTTTTGTTCCTTCAGTTTTTTTCTTTGTTCTTATACTCCACAGATAAGTGAAATCATTTGATACTTGTCTTTCTCTGCCTGGCTTATTTCACTGAGCATAATACCCTCTAGGTCCATCCATGGTGTTGCAAATGGTAGGATTTGTTTTCTTCTTATGGCTGAATAATATTCCATTGTGTGTATGTACAACATCTTCTTTATCCATTCATCTACTGTTGGACACTTATATAGCTACCATTTCTTGACTATTGTAAATAGTGCTGTGATAAACATAAGGGTGCATATGTCTTTTTCAAACTGTGCTTCTGCATTATTAGGGTAATTGCCTAGAAGCGGAATTCATGTGTTAAATGGTATTTCTATTTTGAGTTTTTGAGGAACCGCCATACTGCTTTCCACAATGGTTGAACTAATTTGCATTCCCACCAGCAGTGTAGGAGGGTTCCGCTTTCTCCACATCCTTGCCAACATTTGATTGTTTGTCTTTTGGATGTTGGCCATCCTAACTGGTGTGAGGTGATATCCCATTGTGGTTTTAATTTGCATTTCCCTGATGATCAGTGATGTGGAGCATCTTTTCATGTGCCTGTTGGCCATCTGAATTTCTTCTTTGGAGAACTGTCTATTCATGTCCTCTGCCCATTTCTTAATTGGATTATTTGCTTTTTGTTTGTTGAGGTGCATGAGCTCTTTATATATTTTGGATGTCAACCCCTTATCGGATATGTCATTTATGAATATATTCTCCCATACTGTAGGATGTCTTTTTGTTCTACTGATGGTGTCCTTTGCTGTACAGAAGCTTTTTAGTTTGATATAGTCCCACTTCTTCATTTTTGCTTTTGTTTCCCTTGCCCAGGTAGATACGTTCATGAAGAAGTTGCTCATGCTTATGTCCAAGAGATTTTTGCCTATATTTTTTTCTAAGAGTTTTATGGTTTCATGACTTACATTCAGGTCTTTGATCCATTTTGAATTACTTTTGTGTATGGGGTTAGACAGTAATCCAGTTTCATTCTCTCACATGTAGCTGTGCAGTTTTGTCAACACCAGCTGTTGAAGAGGCTGTCATTTCCCCATTGTATATCCATGGCTCCTTTATCATATATTAATTGACCATATATGGTTGGGTTTATAGCTGGGCTCCCTATTCTATTCCACTGGTCTGTGGGTCTTTTCTTGTGCCAGTACCAAATTGTCTTGATTACTGTGGCTTTGTAGTAGAGCTTGAAGTCAGGGAGCATAATTCCCCCTGCTTTATTCTTCCTTCTCAGGATAGCTTTGGTTATTCAGGGTCTTTTTTTGTTCCTTATGAATTTTAGAACTATTTGCTCTAGTTCATAGAAGAAAGCTGAAGGTATTTTGATAGGGATTGCATTGAATATCTGTAGATTGCTTTAGGCAAGATGTCCATTTTGACAATATTACTTCTTCCTAACGAAGAGCATGGGATGAATTCCCATTTATTAGTGTCCTCTTTAATTTCTCTTAAGGGTGTCTTGTAGTTTCAGGGTATAGGTCTTTCACTTCCTTGGTTAGGTTTATTCCTAGGTATTTTATACTTTTTGATGATTTGTGAATGGAATTGTTTTCCTGATTTCTCTTTCTGCTAATTCACTGTTAGTGTATAGGAATACAACAGATATATGTGTGTTAATTTTGTATCCCGCATCTTTGGTGAATTCAGATAT
This sequence comes from Smutsia gigantea, assembly GCA_032199065.1. Taxonomy (NCBI): domain Eukaryota; kingdom Metazoa; phylum Chordata; class Mammalia; order Pholidota; family Manidae; genus Smutsia; species Smutsia gigantea. The sequence continues at coordinate 15,571 of JAVSCE010021133.1, forward strand.
TAGATTTAGTCATTTTGGAGTGGATTCTTTAGGGTTTTTACATACAATATCATGTCATCTGCAATCAGAGACAGTTTAACTTCTTCCTTGCCAACCTGGATGACTTTTATTTCTTTGTGTTGTCTGATATCTGTGGCTAGGACCTCCAGAAGTATGTTGAATAGAAGAGGGGAGAGTGGGCATTCTTGTCTTGTTCCCGATCTTAAAGGAAAAGCTTTCAGCTTCTCACTGTTAAGTATAATGTAGGCTGTGTGTTTGTCATATATGGTGATTATCAATAGTTATGTACTTATTGCAATTGCAGCCTTGAGATTCATGGTTACCAAAGGTTCAAGGGTAATTCCCTTACTATCTAACAGTCTAATTTAACTCACTTCATATGCTATTACAAACTTAACCTAAAGGTTCTTTTTTTTCCTCCTTTTTCTTCCTCCTCCATTCTTTGTATATTATGAATCATATTCTGTACTCTTTGTCTGTCCTTTGGGTGACATCTATTTAGCCTTAGGAATACTTCCATCTATAGGAGTCCCTCCAAAATGCACTGTAGAGGTGGTTTATGGGAGGTTAATTCTCTCAGCTTTTGTTATCTGAAAATAGTTTAATCCCTCCTTGAAATTTACATGGTAATCTTGGTGGATAAAATATTCTTGGTTCGAGGCCCTTCTGCTTCATTGCATTAAATACATCATGCCACTCCCTTATGGCCTGTAAGGTTTCTGCTGAGAAGTCTGATGATAGCCTGATGGGTTTTCCTTTGTATGTGATCTTATTCTCTCTCTGGCTGCTTTTAATAGTCTGTCCTTATCTTTGATCTTTACCATTTTAATTATTATATGTCTTGATGTTGTCTTCCTTGGGTCCCTTGTGTTGGGAGATCTGTGCACCTCCATGGCTTGAGAGACTATCTCCTTCCCCAGATTGGGGAAGTTTTCAGCAATTACCTCCTCAAAGACACTTACTATCCCTTTTTCTCTCTCTTCTTCTTCTGGTCCCCCTATAATGCGAATATTGTTCCATTTGGATTTGTCACATAAACCAATCTTCTTTCATTCTTAGAGATTCTTTTTTCTCTCCGTGCCTCAGTTTCTTTGTATTCCTCTTCTCTAATTTCTATTCCAGTTACTGTCTCTTCTACTCCATCTAATCTGGTTCTAAATCCTTCCATTGTATGTTGCATTTCAGATATGGAATTTCTTAATGATTGAACCTCCAACTTAAATTCGTTCCTGACTTCTTGAATATTTTTCTGTACCTCCATAAGCATGTTTATAATTTTTATTTTGAACTCTCTTTCAGGAAGATTGGTGAGTTCAGTTTCATCTGACCTTTTTTCTGGTGTTTGTGAGATTTTGGTATTAATCATGTTCTTTTGTCATTTCATATTTCTGTGTGGTGCCACTAGTGCACAGAAACTCCAGTCTATGGAGCTGCTTAGCCCCTAGAGTGAGGTTGGGGGTCCTAGGGGAGCGGAGAGGTGCCTGGGGGAGGAAAGATCTGTTTCCTGACTCCCATCTGCCCTTCCTGTCTCCAGTATCACAGCCAGTGGGCCATGCACACACGTGTAAACCTCTGTGCCTTTTATATCTAGCTGTTGTAGGAAGGGCCTCTCTCTGGCTGGCCTGACGCCAGCACAGTGACTGCCAGTTTGTGAACCAGTGCCGGCAGTGTAGGAGGAAGGGGAAGGTGCAGCAGGCTTCGTGTCACAGTGGGGGGCCTCGGACCTGAGTAGGCAGCTAGGGGGATGGAGCACCTGAAGCTCCTCAAAATTCCCAACCAGCTGGGCAGAGCATGCCCAGACAACCTTGTCCAGCTCTCCCTTCTCCCATGCAGCAAGCTCCGTGCAATCCCCGCCCCCTTAGCAGCCCTCTGGCTGCTAGGAGGCCTCTCAGATCTCTTGTCCCTCCTCTGCCACAGAGCGGCAGGATGGAGATTCCCCCCACCACAAACAGCCGGGATGTCAATCTCCCAAGCATTCTGCGCATCCAAGCTCCCCAACGTCCAGATCACCGCACAATATAGGCTTTTGCTCACAAAGCAGATCTCCAGGGCTAGGCACTCAGCAGTCCCAAGTTTCCATCGTCTCCCTGATCCATTTCTATTCCTTCTGCCAGTGAGCTGGGGTGGGGGAGTAGCCTCGTCCCGCTGGATTAAGGCTTTCTATGTTACCCTGTTTTGTGAGGTCCACTCTGTTCGTGAGGTCTGTATGCGGTCTGGTTCTGCCTTCTTTCTTGTTGCTATTTTAGGGTTAGTTGTATTAAATAACTATACTTTTGTACTATTTGTGGTTTTGGGAGGAGTTCTCCGTGTCACCTCCCATGCCACCATCTTGAATCCTCTGGCTGTTCCTTTTTTAAGAGTAACATTGACTGATAATCAATTGTATGCTTCTACTTAATATGCATTCTAAAATTCTACTCCTAATCAACATTAGAAATCTGTTTAACAGAAGAGCCTGGTGCTCCTTTTGCTTGGTGAGATGAGCAATGTGAGGGCTACCTTAAGGGTGAAGATGTTCACAAAGACACCTGGAGATATAGGAAGCAGATCCTAAAGATCAAGTGAGTAGCAAAGATAACGAATTCATCAGAAACAGGAGATCAGAGTGAGAAATTCCAAGGATAAATATATCCTGAAGAGTATGTGGTACTTAGTGGCCCACATGATCCCAGGAATTAAATCTCAGTCTGTCGAAGGAGACATTAAAGGCTTATCTGACCTCAGATGAACAGAAGAGATGGGCTTTTTAGAGGACCATTAATAAAAATATACTGACTGATGCATCATGGACCAGGAAACACAGGACTAAAACTAGCTAGTATTTGTATGCTTTACAGTTTATAAAGCTCTTTCGAAAGGAGTATCCTATTTGATCTTTAGAATACTCAGAAGTAGGAATTATTATTTTTCCCATTTTAAAGATGATAAAACTGAAACTTAGAGGCTAGGTGACAGAGCCAAGGTCACTCATCTATCAAGCAGCAGAAACAGGCATCCTGATCTTCAGAAGGCAAATCTCATGCTTTTTCACCTCAATATATGTATGATTGTCTTTCATTTGTACTTGAATTATGACCCACTTTTTTTCATGTTGCTATATTTTTACTCCTCAGTTTGAGTCAAAAATACTCCTCAGTTTGATCATTGTTGGTAATGATCATGAGTTTCACGAACATCATCATCATCACCATCAAAAAAAGTCTATTTTAAATTACCAGCAATTTTGAGTTTCTGATATCCTTATCAAAATAGAGATTGATATTTCCAATAACTGAAATACTTGATGTAGGTAGACAGTGAGGATGTAATGCCGCTTCAAATATTATCAGTACACTGTTAAATTTAAAGACATTAATTTAAGCAACAGTTTTTGTGAAAATTCTAGGTGTTACAAAGCCTATGTTCTAGAAATTGTACAATGTACCTAACCGTGAGGACAGGAATATGAATCTGAAAAAGCCTTAGGATACTCATAGTCTAGGTGGGCAAAGAGGTATGAAAAGTAATTAACAGTCAATTGAATAAAGACATGAAAATACAAAAAAAATGTTACTAGAAAAGCATAAGGGATCATGGTTATTACTGTCAAAGAAGATGAATAAAAGTTATTCTGGGTTGTTAGCCCTTATCAAAATTTACCTGAGGATATATGTCCTCTTTAATAAGAGATAAGATATAACAGCTGATAAATTTAAGTTAACAGACAGGTGTTGTCCGAGGGTGGAGGTGCTGGCTTTTCTGTTTCTTTCTTTGGAAGAGAAGCAATCATCAACTCATCAGACATCAAGCTGGTCAATACTATTTACATTTGACATTTTGAATAGTGATAGAACAGCTAATTACACTTTTTGTGGACTAGATTTATTATTTCATTTTTTGAATTTTCTAAGTTAAAAAAAAAGTTCACAATGCTACCTGTGAAGATAAAGAGTAAGAAGGAGTTCCCAAGCTGACAACATACATATATTGGAATAATTGCTTTAGGGAGATTATAGAACAGAGTAAAGTGAGCAGAGAATTTGGAGTCAATCAGAGCTAAATTTAAATTCTGGCCCTTTTACTAGGCAGGTGGACTTTGTCAAATTACTGAATTTCTCAAAGAAAAAATTTTCAACAAGCTATATTGAAATCTAAATAAGACCACATTATAAATACCACCTGGCACACACTACAGATCATATAATATGTAGCATACAATAACAATATAACATTAACATTATTCTTATGTATCACAGAACAGATCATCCAGTCTGATATTCTCCCTGAAGGGGCTAAGGATGTCAAAACAACATTAAGTAGACTTAAACTCATTTAAAAGATGGAAATACTCTAATACTTGGAGTACACACTCTAGAAAAGTATTTCTTTGTTCCTTCTTAACTCCATCATTATTCTTTATTTGATAGTGAGACATGATCCTATTTCATCAGGTTTTTTATTCAGTCAAGTCCTATGTGTGTCTCTTCTCCTTGTATGGATAAAAACAGCCCTTCTGCAGCATGCGTAATTTGTAAGAATGCAATAAATGCTTCCAAAAAACACAATCTGGACCATCACCACAAAATAAAAGCATTGTAGCTAACTATGCACAGAGCCCACTAAACTAAAAGCAGCCCTTGCAGAACAAACCATTCTTTTCTTAAGCAATCAGTACAAACTGCAAAAGCAACAAACATTTTAGCCACAGATGAAAGAGCCACAGACAGTCTGCAAAAGCCTCAAGTGAAATTTGCCACATATTACAGAACTAGAAGAAACAATTTGGTGACTGCGCCATGATATTCTAAGAGATATTTAGAACTCTCAAATGCATGAACACCTATCAGAGTCAACATTTCACATGTACAGTAACGCACTCCTGTAGTGAGGGGCATGGGAGCATTTTTATTTAATTTTGAAATTAAATATTGAGAAGTGAATTTTAATGAAATGAGAAGGCATATTATAAAATAACTGTAAAAGATATTGTCAAGAAACTGATCACTGTTAGGTATTTAAGATGTATTTAAAAATATGTGCTCCAGAATCTGATAAGATCATAAATTCAGGGAATGCTGAACAATGACATTATCAATCTTTCAAAATAATGCTGGGTGTTAGAGGGATAAAATCCAAATTCTCTGAAGAATATGTAAAAATTTCAGACATCTATGCAAAACATTTGAAGAAATGTGAATAAAGAAGCTATGAAAATTTGATATTTAGATTTAAAGCAATGTTATTTTCTTTTAAAGACAACAAAACATCCTAAGATAGAAATCCATGAGAATACTCAAATTAGTGTAAGTTAACAAATATACCATATTTGTATAATGTTAATATCTTGAAAAATAGCATACGGTTCTGAATCCTACCCTCCGTTTTTCAATCTACTATATATGGAATCTTATTTTAGTATGAAACACATGGCCTGGTTTTCTCTGAACTCATGCATCGTCTTCACAGAACTCAGAATCCTTCTCCCAGCCATCTAGTCTCTGTAGGACGCTCACCCTGACTTCATGAGGATGTCAGGCATATCCAGCCAAGCCACTTTCTTTCCTTTTCAAAGATGAAAAGGGATAAAGAGACAGACTGAGAGACTTACCTAAAGATTACCTGAAATTTTAGGACAACAAAGTAAGGGATCCAGAGAAAGATATGGACAAAAAATACTATGAACAAGCGCATTGCCAGTGAGATGGACAGAGCCCCTCAAATTCAGTATATTCTGCTCTTTGACTGGAAACAGAAGTTAAATGAGCAAGTACTATATATCAAGTGAAGACAGAAAATGGCACACACACACACACACACACACACACACACACACACACACACACACACACACATCCTTATACCACAATGATCTTGAAGATGTCAGGATAGTTAGTATTGTTATGAATTGTTTCTCCTCAAATCTGTCCTTTAACATGATTTCCTCAACTACAGTTGCTATACTTTGTGGTGAAATGTTTTCTGTGGGTTGCATTTATAGGGCAATAAACCACAAGCCTCTTTTCTTCACAGCATCAGGGAACATGAAACTTTCTACATGATAAATATCTTTGTTAGAATATTGTTATATTTTAGTTAATAGTAAGCTGCTTGATAAAAGAATCTAAGCATCAGGAATTCTGGATTTCTCTAGTGATTACACCTAGTGGAATTTTCAGAAGTCTTGAGGTGTCCCTGTTTAAGAATACCCTTATGTGGACCAACCAAGATATTTTAGACATTAAGTAAAGAGAGTTCCATGGAATGTTTAATTTTTACCCAACAGTAGTTTTATAAACTCCTGTAATAGTGCTAGTAAACTTGGAGACAAGTGGAGGTATTTCTAGTGTTCCTGTGTTTGTGCGATAAATAGGGATGAGTAAGTAAAAGCAGAAAAGAAATTCCCAACTCTAAATTGTTAATTCAGAAGATTTCCAGGCTAGCTTCCTGTGTACCCATGTCTCAGTCACCTAATATGATGAATCTTTGTAACTGACTCCCTTATAGATGCAGACCTTACGGTCCAGGAAAGAAGTATTTACTGTTATGAGCACCTGCACACACCTTAGTGCCACACTTATACTCTAAGTTACAGAGAAGGCAACAGCAATGCAGTGAAACCTCAACTTTCCTGTTTTTTGAGTTTTTTAGGAAACTCAAAAAGGAAAAAGAAAAAGGAAGATTATGTTAAAGGAGCTCAAGTTCCATAGAACCTCTTAGAAGATACTTACTATGGTTGGACAAGTGGTAAAATGACCAAAAAAGAGCTGGGCTTAGCAGAGTATTTTATTATACCTAAGAACACAGGACCTACTTCATCCCAGTTTCTCTAAAAGTTACCAACCTGGACAAAACAACAAGGAACAATAAACAGGCTAACAGTTTACTCCAGTGACACCTTCATAACCTGTATATTACCCTGGCACAGCTATCAGAATGGAAATAGCTAAAGGAGGAGGAAGGGGGGCTGAGGGAGTCCAGAGGGAGAGAAGGAGGGAGATGAAAAGAGAAGGAGCAGCAGCAGCTGGGAAGGTCAAAGAAGGTCAAAGATGTCCCAAATTGCATGAACTAGGAAGACTGACAAGGATGCCCCAGGAGTGAAACACTGTAATTGTCAGGGTAAATTTGGCAAATTGGAGAACAAATCACCCAAATCACAAACAGGCTTTCCAGACAGAGAACACTCTTACCTGCAGAAGAGTTTTATGGGTTCATTGGAATCAAATGAAAAATCCCCAAGATATGAAAATGTCATTAGGAAATATTCATTGCTGGACCTGAGTGTTTATGAAAATGTTATTTTATTTTTCATAATGTTTCGTGATTCCTGATTTACTTTACTTTGCATACATATCCTTTGGTGAATTGTGTGTTTATAAGTTAGGAAGCTGTTACTCATCTGAGCTGTTCCTTGCAGAGACTTCAAATCTAATAGTCTTAATGTCCGCAATGTGCCGCACACCATATTGAAAAATGCATCAAGGTAAAACGAATTTTGGTCAGTGTTATGAGAATAATCTTGATTTGAAATCTATCATGTTTTATTTGTCTGTTTTGATATGTCCGTGTCTCTGTTTCTCTCTCTGTCTTTCCACCTGTCTTTCCCTCTCTCCTTCCAATGAGGTTGTGCTTTAAGTCAGGCATGTAAGTGTTAGGGACAAATATCAGGAGTAACTCAACTAGTAGACACAGAAATAACAGTTTGGAAGGTATTTTCAATCCCTTCATTTATGTTCCCCAAAAGGAATCCTAAACCAATTAAAAAGACAACAGGAACCTGAAAAATAATATTTTCAATATATACCAAAAAGAAATTTTAAATATTCATGTAATATAAAGCAAGAAGAAAAAAAACACAATAGATAGACAAGAGAGATAGATATTTAGCAGCAATCCACAAAAATGATAATAAATATATGGAAATAGGTTCAGCTTTGCTAGGTATCATACAAAGAAAACAGAAGCAAAAGCCTAAATATTACTTTACTTGATTTAGGTTGGTGAAATTAGCATGATGGTGATCTGACACATTGCATTGATAGAGATATAAATAAGTACAATATTTTGGAAGGGAAATTAGCATGACTATTTGACACAACAATTTTAGTTTAGAAATTTATCATGCAGGAATATTTCCATGATGGAAAGAGAGAGATTTTCAAAGATGTGTTTCTGCTGCAACATTGTGTATAATAGAAATCCATTAGGAGTAATCGAAATACCCATCAGCAGAGGATTGATTAAATAAATTCTGGTACATGCACATAGTTCAGGAAGAGAAAAAATAAAAAGAGGTTCATATATACTTTCTTACACATATAGGAATAAGCTATTTTTTTTTATTCACTGGGCTGAGTAAAGAAATACTTCAGAACCCTAAATATACAGTGTTTTATTTTGATGCTCTTAAAAATATAAGAAGAATAAAAAAGATGAAAAAGCACCTTTCATCCAAGGTTCCCAACTCAATTAATTTTTAATTTATAAGGACAGGAATGAAGAAAGTAACCAAGAAAAATTCAAAATTAAACAAATATTCATAGAAGAAGAAATTGCTTCAAGACTTCTAGTGACTTGTGGCCAGATATGGATTCATTGCAAATGAGAAATGATGATAAAGGGGATGATGGCAAGAACATAAAATAATGCTCCATGGGAAAAAATGTGAAATGAAGACTTATTTCAACTTGATATTTCTGTTAAAATTGCAGATACAGAGATTGTAATCAAGGTGTCCTGTTGAAGAATTGGAGAATCTTTGAATAAAAAATTTGAAAAATGTATTAAAATGAAGGCCAGAAATTAAATCAAGTAAAAGAAAGGGAAATAATTTAGGAAAGATGTGGAAACAGTGAACAAAAGAAGAATAATTATGGAAGGGGGAAAAAAACCTGGAAATTTCTGATTGGTAATGCAAAATCTACTCAGTTAAAATTTCCTTTCTGGACTGTTTATAATATTGGCAAATGTTTCGCACACATATATTGGAAATGGCTCCATCAGTAGATAAATATTAGGCTCACTGAGCTTTTAAAAGTAATTTATGTCTCATTACATGCCATGGCTTTACTTGAAATGCTCCCTCAGAGAAATAGGGACAGGTGCTTGTGGATCATAAATACTTGGAAAGCAGGAGATGTGGGAAGAGAGAGAGATCCTGCTTAACCTGTTGTTCTGAGGCTGTTTAGATTTGAACCAGTTGCCCTATAAGCATGTATGTGTATCACCCCTGTCAAATATCAAATTATCTAAATCAACCATAAAATTACATAGTTTCAGATATAATTTTAAGATTTGCATAATTCAGAATTGAAGCTTGGGAAAATTAAAAGGAATAGGGTGGTCACTCAGTAAAACCTAATTATCATGAAGTGATTATTCAAGTATTTCAATCTGTACGGAACTATATCATTTAAAAATAGACAGTGCTAAAGGTTTTTGATTAAGTATGAAAGAATAATGAAAAAGGGGATATTTAATAGAATTAGCAACATTGTAGCCTATCAGGCTGCTTTCCGAAGAGAAATGCGATTTAGCAAAATGAATGTGGTTGGAAACACAAGCCAGAATAACAACTACTTTCCTCAGATCCACCCAAGGCTTACACAGTGGCCTTTCCATTAGTGTAATAGTTCAATGTTCCTTTTGTTTGTGATACTTCCTAATTAAAGAAGCCTGTTTGAAGTGGGATCTAATTTTAACTTCGTAATGCCAAAATATGACTTGAAGAGTCTGTTTTTATTTCAAGAAATATTGGCTTGCATTTCCAAGTTGAGATAGCTGTCATCGAATGTTCACAAAACTCATATTTAAGACAAGAAAATAGAATGCAGGGTATGAATTACTGGCTTCAAAAGCCAGTTCTCTGTTCAGATTAGTTTCATTGAGTTGATCACTTGTTCTATTAGCATTCTTCCATTTATAAATGAAGTGCATGTACCACTAGGAATCGCCAAACCCTCATAAAATTACATGAAAATCAAGAAAAGGGAATCAAGGATTTACTGCCAGTAGATTGTTATTACACAACATAAAATATATCTGTGAACTTCAAGTGCAAGAGTGGCTTCTGTTGTTTTTGTTGTGTAAAAATTACTGGTATTAAGATTACTTACATGATTTCAAAGCAGTACTGTAAAGTGCTTTTTAAAAATATGTTATTCATAGTCCACTATTTGTAAGCTAAAATTGTTGCCTCCTTTTTATAGATGAGAAAGAGACAGTTATTTAGCAACCCTGAGAGTCAACAGTAAGTACATGCTGCATCCAGGATAAAAATAAACAAGTCTGCTCATTTCCAGTCCACATTATGAATCACAATGTTCCAGACAATCTTTACAATGCTAAAATTTTGACTGAATTTTTACTGAGTGAGCCGAAGGAAATAACTCTAATAGACATTATAGAAAACATGTCTTTAAAACTTTGACCATTTATGTCGATGCAGCAGTGTATTTAACATGTTTCTATAGGAGCAGCGTGGTAAATAAGGTGCGTCTGAATCATGACTGGTGTGATAGGCAGCCTTTTGAACGACCTGAATGATCCTGGCCTTCTGGTATTCATGTCCTTCTGTAATCTTCTCACTCTAAGTGAAAGTTGGACTTTATGACTTGCTTTCAGTGAACAAAAAGTGACAGAGATGATGAAATGTCACTTCTGCCATGTGAGCTGCTCTATGGAGATAGTCATGTGACAAGAGAGTGGCCTTTCGCCAACATTCAGAAAGCATCTGAGTTCCTCAGTAGAGCAACCCAGGAGGAATTGAATCCTGACAACTACTATTAGTTTTGTAGTTTTGGACATAGACTTCCTCAGTAAAGCCTTTAGACAAGACCTCTGCTTTGACTGACAGCCTGACTACAGCCTCCTGGAAGACCTTTAGCCAGAGGCACCCAGCTAAGCCATGCCCAGATACCTGACCCAGGGAAACCGTGAGATAGTAAATGTTTGCTGGTTCAAGCTGCTAAATTTATGATAATTTGTAACATAGCAATAAGTATGTGATACAATGAATCTCCTTCAGCTCTTTCTTCAGCCTCACTTGGGGAGACATAGCCTGGAGGATACAGTGATTAGACATCTTGATTCAGGTTAGTGTCAGATACAGTGAAGATGTACATATTTTTAGAGAATTTCATAGCACATCATAAATACTCACACAATCAAGTTAGATGGGCAAGATCAGCTGGTGAAGACCTAGCATGAACAAATGAGGACAGAAACACATTTTACTCCTTCTTTTGGCCAGAATGTCCTAGATAATACAGCTCTGGAAGGAAGGTGCCTATGACCATGTTAAGCCATCAGTACTGTCCTTAAAAATATTTCATTCTACCTATGGACTCTAGTCATTTAAAATTAGAAGAAAAAAAACTAGAAAAATGTTTGAATTTTTAAATACCATTTTGACACAATAGTATTCTCGTTGTAACAGTGAATCCAGATTTATGTTCTAATAATATTTTAATATAATAATAATAAGCATTCATGTGTCACTGCAGTAAGGGCTTTTTATTCATTAAGTGAGCCGTCAATACTTCAAATAACTCTGGGAGATAAGAATTCTAGCCATCCTAAATTTAAAGATGGGATAATTAAAGTTCAAGCATATTAAATGATCTCCCAGAGTCACCAGCTGGAATCTTGTGGTTTTGAGATTTGAACTTGAGTTTGTCGTTAAAGTGCCACTCCCTAACCACAACCCTATAGTTTCTTTCCATAGAGTAGAAACCTATAATTAGTACCACTTATACTTCAGCCTTTGTTTCTTACAGATTAACTGCCTGTCGTTGTTAAAATTGATTGCTGTCAATTTTATAGTGACTGGGTTAGATACTCTAGTGAATGAAAGAGTCACATAAAAATGTCTGAAAAACTCTTAGTCTGCTTTTTAAGATATGGAAACAGTAAGGAAAATGAGTCCAAAAACTAGCAGTTGTTGGGTCATCATGACTTAATGGACTATCAGAATTTCAAGACTGAGGTCAATCACGAACAGAATGGTCTAGTCAGAAAAGACTTCTGGCACATTGTGGAACTTAAGCTAGCATTTAATAATGGCTATGAGTTTGTTGAGATTCAGAAAAGGAAATTAATATCACATAACATCATTTTCAGTTCCTTAGCAGTAGCCATAAAGATATAACATCTATCTTTCTAATGATGTAAATCAAGCAACAGAAGCAGATTTTGTGTCAGTAGTAACCTAACCAGATATTGACCTAAAATGTACAGAAAATATTAGAAATTCTAAGACTAGTTTTGGGTTTGCTGCTGTTCTGGAACAAATGTAAAGTGACATTTGAAGATGTTTTTTTTTAATTTGATGCAGCCCCAAAACACTGAAGAGCTGTCTAAAGAATAATGTCCTTTTGTAAGAATTACTCTGAGTGTCAGCGAAATCCACAACCTGAAGGTTGTAGGCCAAATCTAGAAGATACCCCTTGAGAGCTGAGAATACAATGCAAATTGATCCTGGATGTCAGGGCACTTGTGTTTAGAGGAATATTCTTATTTGTTCATGATTTGAGAAGAAGGCAAAGTCAAACACAGTCACCTCTACCCAGTACACCTAAGTTAGGTTGGGGTCTCAGGGAACAGACTGGGAGGGTTGTATAGTGCCACGGGCAGGTACCCCAGTTAGGAAATGGGGAAGGTAGGAATGGAGGGAGGAAGAAGCTGACCCTCAGCATGGTACAATGGAGGACTCAGCCAGTCACATGGAGAGCGGAGATGGCTCTTCACAACTCTCCCAGCTCGAGGCAGTAGGGCTCTATTTTCCTTATCAGCCAGTCAAGGTGTATAACCTTGGGCAATACAGTAGTACCCTGCCTCCTGGGGCAATGCTCCACGAAGGACCCAGCTGAGAGGCACCAGCAATCAACTTGCCCAGCATGCGGCAGAAGGCTGAGCCAGCCCCTCAGGAAGGTATTTGGACAGAGCCCTGCAGGCCCCTCTACCCTCCCGCTGAGAACTGTTTGGTAAAGTCCTAGTAAAAGAGATGTTTAAAGAGGTTAAGAGAAGGATCAAAATGGATGAAAAGGTAAGGTAAAAGAATTCTGTCTCAGCAGCCAGCTCCTCGGGTCTACAGGGGCCCGCACAGCGCTGCTTTGCCCAGGGCTACAGAAACACTATTACCTCCTGCGCCTTCTATTTTTTTTTCATCTTGCTTCCACAGCCAGTAGTAATAATAGAAATAATAGTTTCTTCTTCTTCTCTTCTTTCTCTGGCCCACTCTAAGAAATGAGTCTTTATCCAAACTGGTTCTGATCCCAAGACACATGAAGAAAGCTCTTTTCCTTTTGTGCAGTGGGATCCACTTTAGACGGTGCATTACAGCCCACTTTTACTCTTTGCAGTTCTGACCGTGGATTCATCTGGCCTAGTCTGCCTCGAGTCAGACTAGCATAAGAGCTGCTGAGACTTTTTCCTTTTTTTAGTTGAAGTATAGTTGATATACTATTTTATATTGATTTCAAGTATGCAACACAGTGGTTCAACAGTTAAGCATATTATTAAATCCTCATCCCCACTAGTGCAGCTACTATCTGTCAACATAGAAAGATGTTACAGAATCATTGACTATATTCTCCATGCTATATTATCATCCCTGTGGCCAATTTATGTAATGATTGAGAATTTTAGTGCCCCTTTATCCTTCTCATCTTCCCCACCCACTCATCCCAGTCCTGCCCCCATAGTAACCACCAGTCACTTCTCAGTGTCTATGAGTCTGCTGCTGTTTTGTTCCTTCAGTTTTTTTCTTTGTTCTTATACTCCACATATGAGTGAAATCATTTGATACTTGTCTTTTTCTGCTTGGCTTATTTCACTGAGCATAATACCCTCTAGCTCCATCCGTGTTGTTGCAAATGGTAGGATTTGTTTTCTTCTTATGGCTGAATAATGTTCCATTGTGTATATGTACCACATCTTCTTTATCCATTCACCTACTTATGGACACTCAGGTTGCTTCCATATCTTGACTATTGTAAACAATCCAGTGATAAACATAGGGGTTCATATGTGTTTTTGAATCAGAGATTTTGTTGGAGTTCTGAAGTGTGGATCTAGTCTGTTCTCTAATGTACTTACTGTATTTCATTAAAGATGAAAAAAATAACAGCAAGAAAATAAAGAAGAGTTATGCCCATACCTGTCTCTGTATTTTGGGAGTATTTCCATATTTCTTTTATGCCAGGATCATTGAGTAGATAAGCACATGTGCCTTTGGGTAAGCGGCAAAAAGTTCATGACTTCCAATGAAATGGATACACAAAATAATGGAAAATTTCTTAGACTGGTCCTTTTTTTCTTTATAGGGAAAACTCTGAATAAAAATCTCTTAAATTGATTTTTTCTAGTAACCATAGTAGCAGCAAAAGAAAACTGAATTCATTTTAACATATATTATATAATTTAAGCTTCAGAACAATCCTGTGAAACACTCCTAATTCCATTTTACCCAACTAAGACAGAAAGAAATACACTTTTTTGTATAAGATCACACAACTAGATAACGTAGACCATGGGTCCAATTCCAAACCCTGCCTTTTATATGAACTATACTGACTTACAAATTCCTTCCTTTGTTTATATTGAGAGTCACATATACTTCATGAAAGCTGTGAAATAAATTTAACAAATATTAAGGTGCACAAATAAAAACAAATAAAATTCACTTCATTTAATTTTTAAAATAGTATCGCCTTTATAAAAACCATGGAATGTAAAAAATGCCCACAGTGTAAATTTTACTCTCACCTCATCCTCCTTCCCTGTTCCCATCTCTTCCAAAATAATCATTTTTATTAGACTTTTGGTGTGTCTTCCCACTATTTTCTTATACCAATACAAATACATATAAATATTCCCCACATTTTGACACAAAAATAATATATAATCCCACTCTGTTTTAATGCCTTGCTCTCTTTTACTTAATATTTCATTGAGGATTTTCCATATTAATACATAAGAGGTTTCCCATGCTTTAATTTTTTTATAGTATCATAATATCCCATTGAAGGAGTATAATTTAGTCAACCATCCCACTGATAGACTTGTTTTTCCAACTTTTTCTAACTACAAATCATGCTTGTGTATATATCATGTTACCCTGCATACAAAGAAATACAGATCATAAACTTACAGATTGCTATATTAGCATGTGAAGTATTAAGATCAGTCTCTGTTGAATGGATATTAAAATACATATAGTGTGCAAAATAAATGTTTCAGTCTAACTTTGTTCTAGACTTTTGACTTCCACTAAGCTAGAAAAATAATCTCCTGTGAGGTCTAGCTTGATCTACCTAAGGAAAGCTTTACAATCTGATGTTCAATTCCTCAGATGATAATAAAGTACCATTTTACCTTGTTTAATAATTGCTTGTGTATTTAGTCTTAAGGATGGAGATCCAGATTCTGGGCAGAATCTATATAATTCTATGTCCTGACCAAACACTGTCATTAAATATAACTTTAACAGACACCTTTATCATTCTTTTTTTTCTTAACAGCAAAGTGAACTTCTGCTTGGAAATAGACCCGATTGTTAGTCTAAAGTTCCTTTTCCACTGTTAACATGTTCATTGGCACTCCTGAATGATTCCAGTTTCAGAGATCTATAAGGAAGTGTGGTTGGAACACGAGAAATAAACTGTCTTCTGATCCACCGACAGTTGGATACTCTTCTTGAAATTCTTGAAATTCTTCTCATATTTCAACCAGAATTGGAGTTTCCATTGTGGTAGATTCTCCAGCGCTACTCTGCATTTTATTTTCTAGTTATCTAGGTAACTAGAAAAGGTCAGATTAAGAACTTGGTTATCCAGGAATCTCTAAATCCACTCCTATCTCAGAGATGCTCAGAGAGCAAATCAAGTTCAGAATGCCATCTTTCAGGAAGTAAATGCTGCCTAGCTTTCCTGAAATTAACAATGAAATGTATGTGTTTGGAAAGTACTTGCTCAATCCGTCCAATCAATAAGGAATTTCAGTAGTACAAGTGAAATAAGGTGATTGGGAATAGCACTTCCAAATAATGAATAGATTTTATTTATTTTATCCCTGCTGGATTTCTCAAAGGAAAATATGACAGTTTAATATTTATAGTTATATGATCCATAAATGACAGAATAGAATCAAGCATAAAACCAAGGTTTTCCCCTTTGGGATTGGTGCTATGAGTGAATTGCCAACTTTCAAAGTGATGGAAGAGTGTTGATGGACCTAGGGATAAGATCCAATCAAAAAGAATTCTGTCTTATCTGGATTCAATTTTGGAAAACTTTTGGCGATTTCCCCACCGTAAGTCAGCCAGCCAAATAAACAGATTCACTGAAAAGAACGCGTATAGTGTTTCTTGAAATGGAGCAAATGATCTGCATGTCATCTACGTGTACAGAGCTGAGCAGAGTGAGTCTTCCAGACCTGTGTGTAAATGTATAAATCTCTAAAGCACTGGCATCTAAACCTTAAGGCATCCCATTATGCAAGGGCCATAATCTGTTGATGAGTCCTGGCTGAAGGAAACTGGAATTAAATAAGAAACACAGCTAACAAACAATGCCAGAGAGCCCTTTACAGGACCAAAACTCATTTTAATATATTTCCTGTTGGAAGGCAGCAGCTGCTCAGCCAGAAGCCTAGGAGCAGGAATTCTATAAAGAGCCCGAGTGTCAGTGAGACAGTCAGACCATGTCTAACTCTAAGAGGTGCAATTTATGCACTATGAAAGGACAAAAATCCTGACTGAAATTCGTTCTAGATCTGATGACAGTTAAGATTCCTAGAGCTGATCGGCAGCGACTTTCTTCCACTGCCTCTTAGTTAAATTTAAAAAATAAGGTGATATAAGTTAGTCGTAATGTCCTTGTGAGGGAGAATTTTTTTAGGAAAAGAGTTACAATTGCAGATTTTAAACATGATGGCAATTTACCAGAAGTCAGAGATTAACTAGGAGGGTTAAACTGAACCAAGAAAACTGAGAACAGCCTTTTGCCAGTGAGGATAGCCAAGGATTATGGACTGGAAGAGGTTGGCTAAAGCTTCAGGATAATATCATTTAAATCCTCAACAGAAAGCAAGTTAAACTGAGAGAAATCTTGATTGCCAGAGTTATATGGACTAAAGGATCCGAAGTAAATTCAAAACTACTAATAATTCTTGTGTTGAGAATCAAAAATGTCATCAGAATAAATATTGAAATCTCTTAGAATAAGCAGTTTCAGAGACTTTAGGATGACAGATCCAAAACTAATTGAAATAATTCCAGAAAAGAGGATCAGGCAACCCTAGGAACCAGGCAGACAAGCAAAGCTGCGATAGACGGAACATTTAAAGGGGCAGCATCACATTTAACTGAACATCCTTCCCCTTATAATTCATAGTAAATTGTATATTCACAATAGCTTGGTTTACTTCTCATTTGTTCTTAGACTTCCCTTGGAGGATTTCTGGTATTACATATCTCAGTCATCCGACCTTCTGTCATAGCTCAGTCCAAGCCGACTACAAAATATTGTAAGTATTGCAAACAATGGTCATTATTTTAAAGGCACAGAATTATTAGTGACAGAAAACTGTTTTTTTTAAAGGATGTCTAGTATATAAGATCTAATCATCACCATACGACATTGTAGGTACGATATATTTGGTGACCAAAATACTTGACAGATTTTCTTTTAAGTGTGAAATAAAAGCCTGATGTTCAAAAGAGCCACGAGGACTAATGGAAATCTGACTGATTTTTTTTCAGACCGGAACAAAAGAGATCTGTGAGGCTGTCACCTTTACCAGCACTTCAAGGGACACCGAAAAAACCAGAATGCTCTTAGGACAAGCTTCAGAACATGCTAAACCTATCACGTCAAGTTATCTGAATTTCAGTCAATGCTAATAATCCCCTTTAGGTGAGGGTGGAATGTGGCGTTGCCTTCCTGTGCAGGGACTGAGAGAACCTCAGCTAACAGGCAGTGTGCACCTGGCTCTAATGAATTAGGACACACTATTCAGGATAGGCACATCCACTACCTACTTACAGAAAAGAGGTGGAAATGGAGATTCAAACACAAACGGTTTGAAGTTACTGCTACCTTGACTTACTTGAATTCATTGAAAAGGAAACATTTGAGGGGACCTGCCAAATGCAGGGAGGGGGAGGTTATGATGCTGGCCAGAAAAAGGCAAAATGACCTTCTAAACTCTTCTAATCTGAGGTCTTCTCTGAAACTACTCAATTTAACCCAGGGTGAACTCATGTAGAGCTATGAGTGCACAAATGAGCCTGTATGAGAACTTGACCGAGAAGAAATGCACTTTTTGTGGCATTTAAATTCAAGCTGAAGTTCCTCACAAGAGGCTGTTTTATTATACATGGTCTGCAAAAAATCGCCAAATGAAGCAAAATGTCAGAACCCACGTGCATGCACTCACATACAAACTCACAGTAAAACTAAGTAAGACGTGCAGTTGAGATGAGCTAAAGAAAAAAAAAAGAATATTTGAAATACCACCAATTCCTTCCACTCTCTGGAAGAGAGCAAGAGAGAAGAGAGGAAATGTCCTGTGCCTGGCACCTCCTCCCCCACTGTCACCCACAGCTCTGAAATAGCAGCAATAGGCACAACACACAACTCCTCCCACGAAGTCCGTTTCATATTTAGTTCAAACCCAGATCACTGAACGAGTCAAAGTCCAGGAAAGGGTTAAACAGCAGTCCCAGCCATTTGCCTAGGGGACCCCCAGACCCAGAGGGTCCGCTAGGGGACTAGCGGAACAGGGCTACCGGTCCTAAAAGCTTTTGCCAAAGCCACATTCTCCTGGACCTCACTGAGGCTCTCCCATCACCATGGCAAACACATAACAGATCAAATTAAAACCCAAATCATCTACAGCTTCTGTCGTTTCGCAAAGAATTTACTACTGATAGACTCTCCGTTTTACTTTTCTTGGTTCCTTTGGGGCTGTATCAGCCGGTATCAGGGCTCCTTGCCCCTGGGGCATTTCTGTTGGTTGCGGTGACATCTACTGGTAGAAAGACAGACCTTCCCAAGCAGGCTTCTCTGGAGATTTAAACTGAACGAGTTTGATGTGGACATAAGGAAGGCTTCCCCCACCCTTTTTACTCCTTAGCTGGTATAAGACACAGAGTGGCATTAGACGAGACTCATAAGATTTCTTTATAAAGACCCAAGAATTGGTTAATTTTGCACCATTTCTCCTTGTCATTATAATCTTTGCCACAAGAATGGCTACATTCTGAGAAATGTTCTGTCCTCAGTGCAAGTCATTGTCCTATGAATGAGCTCTCATTCAGCTCTAATGCCTGAGATGTTTCATTCTTGCTTCCATGACATTTGTATTACAGTGACAAAGGCTAAGGCAAGAAAAGGAAATGATACAAATTCCATTCAGGCTTCATCACTTTAAATTTTCATTTTGTGTTTCTTTTGTGACTGGGTACTAAAAACTAGTTTTCCCCTTAAAAAATAATAAAAAGTGAGAGAAGGAAGAAAAAGAAAAGGAAAAATAAGAAGTTTATGAAACCAAACATCTGGTGTACACCTTCTTTAATGGTTTACCTTCACGTTTAACACACCAGGATAAATTGCTACTGAAGACATCAAAGCCAAGAAAGTGAGTCAGAGTCATTTCCCCTCACAAATATAAGTGAGAACAATGCTTTGTTAAAGTTATAGTGTGATATGGGGCTTAAGTGGCACACACTGCAGAATGTATTCCTGAATATAGCTCACCTTGTATCAAACACAATGTGAAAGCCATGAATGACCCTGTTTTAACCATCACCAGCCCACCCCTTTTCTACTTCTCCAATAATCCCCCATGAATAAGACAATATTCAAATCATTGGGAATTCTGAATGTTCAGTTATACGGTCTTGGATAAAATAGCAAAGCTTTAAATTACATTTTTTTAGATGAAATATGCTTTAAAAAATAAATTTTAATAAAAGTAAAGTGAAAAAATATATGTTGCATATGTATCACATCCATTCGCCAATTTAGATGTGTTATAGATACTTTTTCATTGAAAAAGGAAATATTTCTATTCATTTCTTTTTAAAGTTAAATACAAATTCATAAATTTTTTTATTTTTAGGAATATATTCTTGTAGGTACTTTCATTATCATCGTGGGGATATGGTTTGGAATACAATATTTTATTTCCATGAATTTTTCTAATTTTTCCTTTGAATACAGAGAAATGCTAAGTGAATTAATGTGTAATACAAATGAAGAAGTCTTTCTCAAAAGTAGAAAATTCAACTATAGAGCTTTTGTTTAAGAAAATATATATCTAAGGTAAACAATATGTGAGAATTAATTTACAAAGATAAAGTAAAAAACACAAAAGGATTTACTAATCATTAAAGCTCATACTCGGTGTGACTCTTATTTGTCAGTATTCCATGTGCATAAGAAGCTGTATTTCCTAAAGTTATATTTAAGAATCAAAATTTCTACTGTAGAACATTATAGAACAAAAAGGAGGCTCTATATTTTTTAGTCACATGATAAATATTTTTGTAGCTGAAAGATTTTCTAGCTTCAATAATAAAGTGAGAGAGTACTTCATTTTATTGTTCAAGTTAATTTTCTTAAAACAAAGTTCTCAGAAATTAAACCTTGATATTGAAGTGTGAAACTATGCTGAGTACAATAATGTTAACTATGATGACAGTAAACCAGGTTAAAATATCTAAGTCAAAATTTTTAAATAATCAAACAGATGTACTTTACTGTATCTTTAATGTTAGTACATAGTGTGGGATTTGATCATATAATGAATTACTGCTCATACATTTCCATAAAGTTGTATATCTCCATCTCAATTCAGTTTGAGCTTAACTTGCAGTTTCTTTTGGCTCAGGAAAACATAACATTTAGGAGGCAATTTTGTGGGTTTTTGCAGTACACACATCAAGGAGTAAATTATCATAGCATCTCAAATAAAACATTCCTCTTTTTGATGTTGTATTTTTGATGACTTTCCATTGCTTTTTCTTCCAAAACCATGGTTATGAAATAATTTCTCTTCAATAATCAATCATCCAACTCAGTACCTGTCAAATATTATTTAGCAAGCCAAATGTAAAGCAATGGTTAAAAGAACAGTAAGTACTAAGATATTTTGGTATATTTAGAGAGATGAAAAAATTTAAACATCCTACTCTGTTTTCTAAAACATATATTTTTCATTTGTTTCTTGTATCACTTATGAAGAGAATTGTATTATTATCCTTTTTCTGGGTGAATGGACAAACATCAGCATTTTGCATAACTGCAGATTTTACTTCTAAAACTGAAAGTTCTTGTTTTTTAGAAATTTTCAGAAGTTATAATGCTTTAATATCAACATGCAATCTCTGGAAGTAATATTCATTTGCCTAGTCTATCTTCTTTGGTCCAAAAAGGAGTATTTTTTTAATTTTTAATACTCTGTGTTGTTCAGGATGCATGCTTTCAAAAAATTCAGGCTTTAGTGAATGTCCGCCATTGATGGTCTTCTCCCAAAATGTGCTTGTATTTCTGAACGTCAGACTGCTTTCAGTCCCCAAAAATATATAGATCAACAGATAAGTGGATAGATACAGGTATAGATAAAGATAGATAGAAACTTTTAAAGATATCTATATATTTTAAATGCTCACTAAAAATGTCCTAATTGTTGATTTCAGTTTTTCACAATTAAAAATTTTTTAAAAATGCATAGAAAACACAATTGATATATATTTTTTATTTACCCCTTTTTACCCAGATGACTTTTCTTTCCTTGAAGCAGGAAGGGGAAATTCTTCTCACTTGTGTATACCAACATTTATCCATTTATTTATTTATCTGTTTATATAACATCATTTATTTATTTCAGTAATTTAGTTTAACATAAAAGCAAAGTAGAGCAAGACCAGTGATCACTTATAGCACAGCATGGAGCTCTGCGATGAAGAGTAACATAAGAAATGGAAAACCTTCCTAGGCTCTAATAACAATTCAAAAGCTTGGAATTCAGTATTTTTATCACAAGCCTACAAAAATAGTACTCATAATTCCCAAACCAAATGGCATGGCATTTCAGCCATATAGTATTTTCAATCCTGGTGGCCTTGAATGTATGAATAGTTTACCAGTGAAGCTATAGTAAACATACTTCTGTATATTTGGGACATCACACAACACAAAATGCCTGACTTAATGAAGGCAAGATTAATGTAGTGCTCTAACTTACAGGGCCAGAAACAGACAATAATGTGGCCCGCTTTTCACGAGTAACAATTTCCTATAATAATTCTCTGACAGGCATTGCAGAATCACATGCTGGAGTAAGTTTAATGAATATTCTTCCATGAGGGTGTCAACATCACCATTTCCCCTCACCTACCCTGAGAAATTCAGAGTACCCACAAATAAAGGGTGAGCATTTTTCACCCTTTGGTATGTATGCACAAAACATGTGGATTGGGTTAAGATTTTCCTGAATCACATAGACAAAAGCAAAAAAAAAAAAAGAAAACCATAAATCAATTCCATCAAAGAACAGTCTAAATTCAGCTTCTGAACTTTGTCACTAATATTATTTCTGTCCTCTGAGTGAAGAGTTAATTTTCCCAAGGTAGCTATGGAAACATGAACAAGACATATATACAGCACATAATTTTAAAACAATTGAATAAACTGTGCATTTTTAAAAAACTAAAAAGAATACTTCTAATGCATCCACTGAAGTTCATCAGATAAAACAATACAATGAAAAATGAATACTCTCATGATATTTTCAGTGAAATGATACTTGAAATTATTTTATTATTGCATTGTTGCTCTGACTTACTAACTGGATGATAAGATGTATAATAGAAAATGAGAAAAAAAATTGAAGCATCAGGATGACAAATGTGGAAAACTTCCATGGAATAAAAGAGGGAAATAAAAAGTTAAAATAGGGGAAGGCAAGAAAGGACCAAATAGAGAGGAAAAAATCATATACACATAAAAGAAAATACATATAGGGAGAATCTAGAGCAAAAGAGACAGAGAAGCAACAGAGGAATAAGAAGAGAAATAAAAATTCAGTTCAAGTAAGAAAAGATCCAAGTGAAGAAAACCAAGGACTGAGAAGCAAATATTTCAAACAAAAGAAAGTAGGCATGTCAAGCAAACTGCAAGGGAAAAAGAGATATGCCCCAGAGTGGCATGGGCCCAGGGGATGCCAGGAGGAAAAAGAGGCAAGGATAATAATAGGGAGAAAGCATGGAGAGAGACACAAAGAAAAGGCAGACAGAGAAGAGAAGACAAGGAGATGGTAAACAATAAATGAGAGACAGAAACAAAGCAAAGGTTAAGAAGAAAAAAGAATCCACCAACTGTATTTATACAGTCTCACTATACAAACTAACTCATTTGTATGCTCGTACATTTTTTGTGCCATAGCGGCCAAAGTTCTGATTTCTGACAAGCTATTTGGTAGTCTGTTCTGAGTTCAGATTTGGAATAAGAACATATAAGCCTTCTGAGGTTTTACTACGTAGGTTTATATAATTCAACTGAAAATGTTCATTCCTGTTGAAACCGCAGGCTTTGTAATGCTATTTAAAATTGCTAAATGCCATTAAACAATTTAGGAAACATGATTTGAAAGTAAATGTAGGTCATATTTTAGTTGTGGCTTTATTTTATGTTACTGTCTACAAGGAATTGGTTATTTCACATGCAAAAATAAATTCAAAACTATGAATTTTAATAAAATATCAATAAATGAGCAAGTTTTATATTTTGGGTTTTGATAAAACTCTCCAAAGATTAAGCAAACCAAAAATATACTGCAAGAAATAATTTTCCTTTGAAAGTTTAAGTAAAAGCTGAATCATTTCAATATATATAGGAGTGTGTATATATAAATAATGTATATATATATGTATATATATATATATACATATATATATACATACATATGTATTGTAAATTATCTTTTAGTTAAAAAATGCTTAAAGTTTACCTGTTGTCTAAATCATTCAAATCTACTTTTCTAATCAAAATTAAAGTTTCCTTTTATGAAATTATAAAGAAATGAATACTTGAACCAGGAACAATTGTGCAATTCTCTTATACAGATAAAGCAGAGAAATATGAACAGAATGATAATAATATGGGTGGATTTCTAGCTGTATAAAACAAAAGGTACTGATAGGTATGTAGTAATCAGCCTAGAAGAGTGTTTCTGTTTTTAGCAGTGAGATGTTATGGGGAGTGGATAAATCAAATCTTTTGACCTATAATTTTGTATGTGTAATATGCAGAAAAGTTATTATTAGCATAACCAATACTTTACTTCAGGGACCTTCATCATTTCTTATCCAAATTATTATTATAGCCTTTTAAATGCTTTCTCAATAATTCATTCTGTGCTTACTTACTCCAACCTGTATATAACATCCTGAAAGACTAAATAATGTCTCTATAATCTAAAATCCTTTTTAGCTCACTCTCTCCTACAGGTAAATAGAAGCTATTTCTTTCTTGAAGCCTCTTCACCCCGAGAACCATCTATCTTTCAATCTCATTTGCTCTAGAGCAACAGCCATTTGCCCTAAGCCACTAGTGTTCTAAACTTTACTTTATACCTTTGTCCCTTCTCTGTCCTCTGACTAGCACACTGCTACCCTTATTCCACTTCACCTCACCATGCTTTTTTGCTGACCATGTTATACACTTTACTCAGGATTCAGTTCAATTCTTCTTAAACAACCAGAAACAGATCAGTCTTGCAGTTCTGAGATGTAAAGCACTACTGCATTGGCTTTATCTTTTTACATATCCATCCCCATGGGTGTGACTATGTCTTAATTTTCTTTGCAACTTCTGTATCTATAGGATTACATGAAATATGGTTGGCAAAATAGTAAGTGTTCAATTACTATATATTGACTAATATATATTGACTTAGTTAAGAACAGAAATAGAACACATGTAAAGGCATTATTGTTATAGCTAATCTTACATGTAAAGGGTGGGAGAGAACAGTCTTCAGATAAATTCTTATAAAAAATAACTTAGGGTCATTAGTTGACCATGAGTTCAAAAGGTGCCAATAGAGTGGTTTAGCTTATTTGAAAAGTGACTATTTTAAGGTGACCCTCATGGACATTCAATGGTCAAAATAAGGTAAGTGATAGCCTTCTTTTACATAGTACAAGCCAGATGACTTCTAGGAGATTGTGTTCAGTGATTGATACAACATTGACATGGACAAACATTCCCACGAGATGCAAGTTATCTGTGATTAGTGAGGAAATGCTTTACAATAACATTTAAGGAATGTTTGGGAATTTAAGGAATTTTAGTTGGAAGAAGAAAAGATGCTTAAAATATGCAAACAATTTATATAGAGAGATAAAAGAATAGCTTTTTTCTGTATGACTCCAAGGAGTAGAGCTAGGACAAATGAATAGTTACTATAGGTAAAACCTGCCAAGCAAATTAAAGAGAGAAAGGTAACTTTCAGTGATGTGCCAGGAATTTTTGCCTACTTAATATCACTTAATCTTTAAACTGCCTTGAGAGAAAATTATTATCTTTTTTTTTGAGGAAAATAAGTTTCGATGAGATTATCTTAAAAGTGAGTATTCATTTGTTTTGTTATCTTTTATAGAAAATTTCAAATTGAAAGCTATAGAAGATCTCATGGGAAAGTGAAAAGCTGTTCCACAGCAAAAAGAAAAGGAAAAGCAACTGCTCCTTTTAAAAAATTGTTCATATAAGTAGGATGTGCTTACTTATGTTACTTAATGTAACATTCAGCAATAATGACTATACTATGCTTGATATTTATTAAATAAAAATTTTAAAGTAGACAATGCAAATATACAGTAACTATAACCAAAAATGGGAATTTAAATGTGCTTATGGTATTACTCAAATTTCAAAAGCTAGATTCTAAGGAATGGAGAGGGATGAACGATAAGTAAGCTCTAGGAGTGGAGAGAGATGATCTGTTTGTTCACTACTGTGTATCCAGAAACTATGAGAGTTCTCACACATTTTAGAAATCTAATCAGTATTTACCAAGTGGGTTTTGAAAAAGAGATTGGATAAGCCCTTGTTTAATAAATAATAATTAAAAAATCAAGCATTATTTGGAGCATTGGAAAAACTGAAAATGTCACTTGAGGTACTAAATTCTTTAGACATCCAGCTCCTTCATTTGAAAAACAGAACTTACTAACTATGGTAAGTGATTAAACCTGCATAAAATTGGAAAATTAGAGTGTAGATATGTACATGAATTGCAAACTGACTATAAGATAATCTATCAAAACAAAGCTGCAAAATAAATAATGGAATACATTTTCAAATGACACTGTTTTTAATGTAACCATTACAGAAACACATTGTAGAAGAGAACAAAGGTATTAATTTTTAGGTAGCATATGTGAATTTAACTACTGGTTCCTCAGCTAAATTTATTTAGCATGTATTAGTGTTTTCTATTTTACTTTTAACAGTCCACAAAACATAGATAAAAGGAAGACAAAAGTTAGAGTAAGCATTTTGAGATTTGTGAAATTCTTGAATAATTTGGCACTCTCAAAACAGAAATATCAATGAGGAGGCTTCAGTGATATATATGTATGTACATACAAAAAGTTACTTCTTGAAAACTCATATTTTCCCATCAAATGAATAGAATTCCAAAGAAACAGGTGATCATAATCAAAATGATGAAACTATAGTTTGGACTATTAAAACATTTATATTATAGCTTTTTAATATATAAAATGCTTGAAAAACTCTTAACAGAAACACTCAATTTGAAATAATCTCTCTAATAAAATTCTAATTTACTGAATATGACACAGCATTGACCAGAACTTCCACCCACCCCGGTCTAATTTCAGAGTATAGATCTTAAAGAAAGATAAAGGAGGCAAAAAGGAATCAGAAGAAACTCATGGTTTCTGATAGTTTATTAGTAACATTTTAGGCCATTAAGAAAAATAGTTGATGTGCAGTATTTCAACTCTACAGGGCATAAAGTCTTTCCAGTCAAAGGTTCACATACAGGAATGCAAACTGAGGTCATGTAAGTTTTATTGTGGGCAAAGTCATTATTAGTCTTCAGCTGTTGATTCCCTGTACTATGTAGAAACTTATTCTTTCTAATTTCTGCAGTGTAAGTGAATTAAATTAATTTTCAAATGTGTTCAGGTACAGAAAGCTTCCTATTAGTGATGCAACATGGCACATGCCTCATAAACAAAGGAGAAGAAACATTCCACAAGGATAACATAATTCAAGGTTCATTTTGGAACTAAATGAATTTGCAACAACCTGAATCACAGCCTGGGTAATTTCTACTGTCAGATTAAAAGAATTGAAACACATTGAACATTAGCATCATCACCAAGTTCTTACAAAAAAAATAGATATGGTCCATTGGAGGGAACAATTGTTAGCTGAGCATTATAATTGGGCAGGAAACAGTTTTGATTTCTGAAACTATAGTCACTGTCTACTAAAACTTTCACTAGACTTACATCTGAACACTAACAAGAAAAATCTTGAAGAACATAAAACTTTAATCTGCAGACTTTCATATCAAGTTTATCAAAACTCTCAGTAGCGAATAGAAAGCAAGAAAAATAGGTTACTGTTAATTTCTGTGTTTGGGTTAATGTGGGTCCCCTGTGGGTAAAGAAAATTAATTTCATGTGAAATTATTTTGACCTAAATTTTTTAAGCAGAAACAGACCTGAAATGCTTTAAAGTAAGTGGAAAGGAATTCAAAATGGCACCTCAAAGATAAGTACTGAAATTTCATGTGTCCTCCAAAATAGTTAGCCCCTTCAGGCTATATCTGCATTACATTAAAATCTAATAAGCCTTTAGTTTTCCTACCTTTTTGTCTGAATCAACATTTTATTTATTAAAAATGGAGAGACTGGTTGGAAGTGATCCCTTTTGTCCATTTGCTAATAAGGCACATACTTTGAAAAGAAATATCCTAATTATCTGTCTTACACAAACACAAACATGTCTGCTATAGGAGAAATCCAATGTTATACAAAGCATACAATCATAAGATTTTCAGATGTTCATAGAGATTAAAAACTATAGGACTCTCTTCAAAGGACTTTGAAAAATGGAGCTCAACATTAGTGCTAAAGGAAAATAAGGAATATTCCTGAGACTATTTACAGAGTACCTCTATTGAGCAATTATCCTTTTTCAAGCTTTGTAAGAAGTAAATCCACAGTGTAACACTGCCCTCTGCTCTCCTGGAACCAAAATATTCCTAGTCACTTGCTCATTGCAATATTCAGGCCCATAGATTAGAAACTGGAGTTTATAGGGAGTTGATAATTAAACTCTTTGTATAGTAAAATATCATGAATAGTTGTTCTGCTATGGAAGGGCTTATTTTTATATTCTGAAAAAGAATAGTTTAGAACATAAGACTGATTGAAAATTCAATTTTAATGTTAGCAAGGATTCTTGACACCCCAAATCCTTTTTTTCCAGCCTAACTGCATGAAGTCCAGCAAAGAAGGAATATTTTATATTTTAGTGACAATCACTGTTGTGTGCCCCCAAATAACTCAGTCTGTAATTATTTACTGAAATCCAAAGACTTCATAAGAATAACCATGTTTAGAAATAATTTGAGATATGGGCAAAGCTCTATTTTTATGATTATATCATTAGATATATCAGAAACTAAGGAGGTCACAGAGGCAGCTCTATGATCAATTTTATACCACTGTTAAGTGTTTTCCCTTGTTTAAAAAGTAAATTCAGGAAGTCCTGGTAAACACAAAGAACTGGTTATCACTGTGCATCATTAACTATTCCTTGGTGATATTCTTTTGGAAGCCATCCTAAATCCCCACATTTCAATTTTCTCTCATGGAGAAATTCTTAATCCTTTTACAATAGATTGATTTTATACTGTTACATGTCCAGCTTCTTTACATATTTTTATTCATTCATGCAACATATGTTTATTGTCCACTGCACAAGATGCAAAGATAAAGAAAAAAACAAAAACAGACAAACCAGAGTCCTAGCCCAGAAGAGCTCACAGCCTGGAGTTGTGCAGGAGTAACCACTAGCTACCTGTGACTATTTGAATTTGATTTTTTTTTAATTAAGTGGCATTTAAGTGCAATCCTCAATCATACTAGTCATATTCCAAGTGCTCAGTGTCACGGTGGCTACGTATTATCATATTAATGCAAATTACAGAACTTCCTCATCATTGCAGAAAGATTTATTGGACAGCTCTGGTCTAGAGAAGGAAATAATCATGCAAGCAAATAATAAAAGTGCATTCTTTTATTTGTAAGATAAAAATTGTCTGAGATATTTTCAGAGTGTTAGGAGAGAAAATGCAGTTTTCAAACATTTCACTGCATGGTCTCTGACTAAGACCATCTGTGCAGGCTGAACAGGAGAATGCCTATATCCCAAAGTAGCATGGCATCAAATCATTTTTGGTTAGTATGTGCATTTGGAGGATGATCCCTAGCTACCTTATAGAACCTTTTGGTAATGCCAGAAGTTTAGAGAGGTGAGGGTGATCTCTACAAAGTTTAGTCACTTCATCAAGATGTGTATGACATATATGGAAACGGGATCTTGAAATCTTGAAATCATGATGCTAACTAAAATCTGATTTAAAGTTTGGTTGCTTAGAAGTTTTATATGATGTGTGAAAATGGTGACTACATAAGAATGACTGGATGAGAAGTTAGCAAAGGCAGTAGTGGTAGTAGAGTTTGAGCATTAAAGGTGACAAGGTCTGCATTTTAATTCAGGTTTTATTTACTTATTTTTTAGTTTTTACATGTACCTTTTGTTTCTCTCATATAACAAGCTTAGACAATTCATCTTTCTCCTTTTGAATTGATCACATCAGCTTAGGCTAGCTGTCATAAACTCATACCTACACAAATCAAGCAGATGACAAAAGTATGAAGTGAGGCCAGTTTAAGATACACAGAAGTGCAGATGTGATGATGATAGGTAGCAACTGATAGTGGAATATGATGTTGCAGGCACAGGGCAAGGGAGCCGTGACAACCTGGAGACCACATGCTCTTTGTAAAGAGTAGTTGTCTTTTACTTTTAGCTGATTCTTGTTTTGTGAGCATGAGTGGGTTCTATATTGTGAACCTTCTTTTTTTTAAAGAAACTAGAAATCTGTTTTTTTCATGTAAACCTTCTAATGTAGGTTGGCAACTATTTCAATATTTTAAATAATATGCCTAAAATACACTGTAGAAACCAGTGAAAATCTTCTAGAAGAGATTGAGGTCTTGACCTTTCAATTTGCAAGCTCCCATCTAGAGCTGTAGGTTATTCTTTACCAGGGAGGCCTCTTCAGGGTTGGGTCTAATTTTTGCTAAAAATGGAACAATGAAAAAAGTAATTTATATATTGAGATCCTCTTCTTAAACCTACCCAATTTTCAACCCTAGAAATATGCTTAATTTCACAGTAAGGCTGGTGGTTTTAGGGGAAATGTCACATGAAAAATCTGTCTGGCATTTCTCTTGGAAAAGGAAGGCTCAAGGAGAAACCATGATGGGGCGCTGATGGACTCTGCAGTACTGGAGCACTTTGTCTCGCAGAGTGCAGGGCAGCTAACACGATCCCCGCTCATAGCCCTTCCCCATTCCTCGTCTGGTTTCCAGTCCATCACCAAGGGGGCACATCATGCATTAATGGTAATATTGTTTCTTCTGCTATTAAGTAATGGTATACGATAAGCTGTATTATGTATAAATACCTCTTATGTAAACAGATTTAATTCTTTCATCTTTCAATGATTTAATTTTTACATTATTTGGGATGTTCAATAAATATATGGATTGTATTAACTTGGTATTTAGTAGATATGTCCAACCTTTTCAAGAAATGTAAAAGACCTGTTAAAAATTTCTTTAAAAATGTGAAGCCAAACGTTGTAAATTTCAAAATTGTACTAAATAAAATCATGGTATTTTTCATGATGCTTATAAACTTGAAGATTGTAGCCCTTGAGCTTATAAACAATGAGCATGATCTTTTTAACATGCAATTTAACATTTTAGTCATGATTTATTTCCGTATGGTCTTGGTGTATGACAGCATTTCATGCTTAAAAATTCTATTTCTATTTTGTGTTGCCATTACTTGTCCCCTATTGTTAATACTTAACATTTTTTTTAATATTTATCATTTTTATAGTTGTGATTTCCCTAATAAAAATGGACTCTATTTAGTTGACGCTACAACTATTTCCCTCCTCAGGAAACACAAGAAGGAAGAGGTTAAAGTGTTTTGATTTTCTCAGAATCCCAGGAAAATTAACTTATATGCTTTTTATGCTTATAGCAGGGAGGTTTTATAGAGAAAGAGATAACCGAAATATTTTGACTAGTTACTTTGTATGCATAATCTGCACAAGACTTCCACACAAGCTCTCACCCCTAGAATTCTAATAAGAAACCTCAGTCACATACTATAGACACATTAGAGTAGAAATGGGATTGAAATGTGCTGGCCTAATGATAAGTATGTGATAGAGTCACTGGTTAAATTGTTCACTACTCTAACAAGGAAAATGAGGGAAGAAGACTGTGTAAAGAGAGAGAGAGAAAGAGTTCCCTGAGCTAATTTTCTAGCCATCAGTCAGCTTATTGTTCCTACTAAAAGAGATTGAAAGAGAGAGTGAGAGTGAGAGTTATTATAATAAAAATAAAGTAGCTTTAGCTACAGGGAAATTACACTTGGAAGGTCAAGGGGGAGAATCAGGGAGAGGGCTGCTAACAGGGGGAGGAGGAGCAGAAAGATGCAGGGTCAGGTTTTGAAGGAAGAATAAATATCACCCATGTTAATAATTCTGATAAGTGTGTTATGTGTTACATTAAAATATGCAGTATTTAAAGGATAATTTGATTTATATTTGACTTTTGATTTCACATTCCAAATAGATATAAGTGTTAAAGTGTGTGTGTATGTGTGCATGCTCCCAGATTTAGTGTCAGCAGAGTAACAGTAACTATGTACTTCATAAGGAAATTTCCTTTTTAAAAATATTTCCTTTAGGTATGTACTAAATTGATATGGAAGAGCAGAGAGTCACTCTTACTGGACTAGTTCACTATGTATCTTCATCTGCCATGATCCCATGATGTGTCTGTCCAGCAAGTACATACAAGTGAGTTGTATTTGCCAAAGTCATTTGATTGTCTATAGCACATGTAACATCTTTGAACAGAATCACCAAGGACTCTTCTGTCAATGTATTATCCTTTTCAACAGATGTTTAAGACTAGATCTCAGCAATAAAAAGACCCTGGCAGAACTACCATTAAGTCAGCAAATTAAAAATCAAAAATCAAATAATATATTTACTGAATAAGTGGGTGCTTAATGACGTTGATTGGCGAAGACAGAATATGTAGAGATTCAGAAAGAGCAACTGTCTCCACACAAAGATAAAATGTGAAAAAAAAGTCCCTCTACAAAGAAAAAAACCTGAAAAAATAATGACTTATTTAAAGCCTAGCTCAACTTACCTGACCATTATCTTCCTCCTTTGTCATCTTTTAACATTTCTAGAACTCTACAACGTCCCCAAGGGTGGAAACACATCAGAGATTTAGCCAAACTTTCATATTTATTTAAAATCAATCTTTCTTCTTATGAATTTTTCATTGTGCATTTACAAAAGCAATCAAATCATAATAGTCCAATGCACCAGGTAGAATCATTAACCAACTTTAAAAAGATAAGGAAACAGTATTAATTGTGTATTTTTTAAAATTCTGTTTCTTGGATATGTCCACTCTGCTTTTAGATCAATGAGGCCCGTTGATTCACCCCTCCCTTGGATTGGAGTATGGTCCTTAATATGGGTTCTTTACCCACTTTATTTTGAAAAAAGAAAGAGATGATTTCAAGACCATGTCAAATAATGAATAATTTTCAGAAATTTGTATTTATATTTCATACTTGCCAACACACTTATATGTGTATTTGTAAATGTAATTGGTATTCCTATTATGTCCTGTCTTATGAGATTCATGCAGAATTCACACCCATATTTTTAATGATGTTTTCTATCCAAATGTCCAAATCTAAAATTTCTACCATCTTTTATATAGCTGGTATTTATATCCACTGTGCACTTAATATACGTTTAAATTAAAATCACTATTTCAGATTCCAGAAAAATGAGCAGTCCTTCTATTCTAAAGGAAAATAAAATTCAAGAGATTTGTAGACATAGTATCAATTCTAGATAACATATTACATTTCTGCAAATATGTTTTTAGTAAAAATTTCACACAATGAAGAAACCATATCAAATTAGTATCCCAAAATAATCAACATCTGACATAAATAGGAAAAATATAATATAATAGGAAATGTTTATTTCATGTTGAAATATTTGGATTCACTGCACAATTTTAAGGTATGGGTAGGTCTATAAGAAATCCAAATTCATTTCAAACACACAAATGTTTAGTGAGCATGAATTATGTTCCAGACCCTGTGCGAGGTACTAATGACATCATGGTACTTAATAGCATTCTACCTTTCAAAAGGATGATCCTACATAATCAGGTAAGATTTTAAAATGTATTAGTAACAATTCATGAGTACGTAGGAAGTATTCTATGCTTACAAAAAATTAAGGAACTAGTTGAGCTTTACTACCCACTCAACCTCAGGAATCCATCTCATACAGTAACAAATATTTCTGAAAGCACACTTTAAATTTTCCTTCCTTGGAATCTTCAGTATGACATAAGTACAGACTGGATAAATTTCAAATTTTCATTCTAGCCTTCTGTCAAAGGCCTCAGGAGACAAAATCCATTTTTTCCATGCCTCAGGTTAGAATCACCACTTCCTTAGGAGCTGCATATCAGTTTAATGTTCTCTTCTTTATTCTCTTTGGCCCCACTCCAGAATCCTTTATTTCTCTCTGCTTTAAATTCTTTGTATTTGAATTTAAGGCTTTTTACTTTAATACCTCTTCAGTATTTGGCAGATGGATTCTAGATACTTACTGAATGAATGGTTTGTAACCTGAAAGCATCTTTAATAAAGTGGTGTCCAACAATGTTTGTCTCTTCTCTGAACGTCAAGAGGACTCGAGCATATACCGTATGACACAGTACCTAATTTCTTATTTCTCTCAGAGCCTCTCTGTCTATAGTTTGTCTCTCTCCCCAACTCCATGAAATATGTCTCAAGGTTAGCAAATGTGCTTTCTACTTTTTGTAATCTCATTAGAGCTGGGTACAGACTTAGTGCTCAATAAATATGTTTATTGGTTTATTGAACTTGGATCCATATAAAAGTTTAAATGAAAAGTATTGTTTTGCCACAATAGTACAAGCAAATACATCAGATTTAAGTTGAAGTTTTAAATCTAACATGGAAGATTTCTTAACCATCGTAAGCTTCACTTTTTTATAAGTAGCACTGGAGATAATACCCACTTCAATTCATTGAAGATATGAATCATATGAGATAGTGTATATAAAATGCCTACTAGGGTGAGTAACATATAGTAAGTGCTCAATAAATAATAGTTACCTAGTAATACATGTATTCTTCCATTCAGTATTTATGGAATGACAGCCATAGTTCAGGTACCATGCTGGTATTTAAAAAAATGTATTAAGTGTAGAACACTAGCACCTTCAAAGAGAGGTTAAAGAAATTGACATGTTGAAAAGGAAAAGAAAAGACTAAAGCAAAACAAAACAAAATTTTCAGGTACACAGAGCATGCATGCTAACTCCCATTTCTCTAGATCACAACTGAAAAGGAAGCAGACCAACTATACTAGGTGGACCATAGCTTGGCTAAGAAGGGAAATGCTGACAGTGTTATAAGGCTGTAAAGTTTCATTTTCTAGAAGTTGTTAAACACTGAATACAATCTATGTGTCTGCAATGGATATAGGTGAAGCCTTATGTGAAAGTAATGGCCTAGAAAGTGGCCTCTTGGAGAATATTTCAAACATGCAAATCTCAAAAGACCTTTATACCAACAGATGAGATACCTGATTTTTCATAAACATAATTCCTTCTCCAAAATGTATGCCATCTATGGGTTAATATGCATGCAATATATATTTGCATAATTAATGGATTTATTTTTCCCTCCCATCCTTTGAGCCAAAAGTTTATCAGATATTCACTGTCAAATTCATAACACAGGAAGAAATTAATGAGGTAAGTTGGAAATTGTTAGTGAAATATTCAAAACCTTGAAGTAGGGCAATTACCAAATGTGAGAGTTACATCAGTTTAACTAAAATAAGCAGGTCCTGACTCAAGCCTTTTTGATGACCTAATCCTTAAAGTTTTGTGGTAGTGATATAGCCAATGGCTCTGGCTTCATGACGAGTGTCTCAGCTTGCTGCCCTGAAGAGACAGGGATACAAAAAGTGCTAATCCAGGAAGAAGAATTCCCAGTGATTTACAGCAGAACTAAAGAAGTAACTTCCCCCACCCACCCCCCTAGTTGATTCTCTGTAATTTCCGTGATAAAGTACAGCCCATATGTAAACAGGGAACTAGTATGGTTTTGGTTTGGATAATACCAAAGGGGGAAAAAGAGCACTGCTTCTGTTTGTTTAGATGTTTGGTTGTTTGTTCGTGCATCCATAAAAAATATCAATATTTCGGATGAAGCCATGAGAGAAAAATGAATAAATGATAGAGCCATGATTACTTACATAAACATAGTCATTAACCAGCACACTGCGACACCAATAGGAAAGCCTATAATTCACCTTCATAGAATTTAACATTTAAACAAGCCTGGTGCTGAGGAAAAGTTATCAGAGATTGTTTTGCCAGTTCCTAGAAGGAACAACTACTACTGAAATATTTAATAGGTCTTTACATCCTAATTTGAAAACTGTTGACCAACATTCTTTCCCAGCCATGCTGATCTCCATTCACATTCTTTCCCTCACTACCAAAAATAAAAATTTAGTAGCTTTTGTCTACCTTCAAGGAAACTCCACACAAAATCTAGGACAGTGGCCCTAGCTCTGAGGACATAGAAAACATGAATAATGCCAGTCTTTCTGTCTTGAGCTTCCCTCTTTCTGTAGTTAGTGAAAACAATGTTTAACAGTATTTCTGAGGTTCCTCACAGCAGGTAGCTACTCTCCTGCCGCAGGCCAAGCAAACATTTTGTTTGTCTGTACAACAGTGCAACCTAGTGGATGAAGAAAAGAGCCTAGTCCTTCAGGGCCCGCTAAGGCGGGGATTGAAAGCTCCGCAGATTTTATGATTTGAAAGTTCCTTCCAAACTTGCCTCATGCATTTCATTTCTTACAGGGGTAAAAAGAGATGAAACAGATTCCTTGTGTTTTTTGTGTTAAACTGGAAATACAGCTGATTCCATAAACTATTTAGAAAAAAAATCTGTATTTTTAAAGTAAATAGCTGAATACTCAGGTGGATGTTTTAGAGGTATGCTTTCTGAAATCTCAACTTAAAAATATTGAATAAACTATTCACAATAAAAAATAAGCACAATTCATATATGACTTACTTAACTGCGTTTATGCTAGCACCTGCCTGTTCTGTTCTAGTCCACAAGTGACTGTGTGAGAGTGTGTGTGTGTGCCTGTACTGTACCTTCTATGCCTCCAAAACACTGTGTGACTTATATATATATAGATACATATGTATACACACATATACAGCTAGAGAAAGAAATAGGCATTATGAATATATAGGCATATATATTACACATACACACAAACAATAATATAATTTGTTCATTAAGTGGCAATTTAGAACAGAAAGCTATTTTAGTGCCTACATATATTAAAATCAGTGTCCATGAATAAAAGCCAGGATCTTCATGTAGCTTACTTTTTTTTTTTAAACAACTCAGTATTCCATTTCCGGGTAATTCCTAAAGCTAAATACTTAATAGTCCTTTCATGTTGATTTGCTTGCTTTTATTGTTTCTGTTAAACCATTAAGCAAGCTCTTTTGTCACTAAGTTATTTTTACTCCACTAAGTTTTATGTGGATTTTCAAATACATATTTAAAATTAAAACATGGAAACGTGGAAGTCTGAGCTATACAGAGAAAGGGAAAATGACCTTCTGAGAAGCCGTGCATAAAAATTTAACAATTTTCCTTTGGAAG
Organism: Smutsia gigantea; assembly: GCA_032199065.1. Lineage (NCBI taxonomy): Eukaryota > Metazoa > Chordata > Mammalia > Pholidota > Manidae > Smutsia > Smutsia gigantea. Next base: position 52,749 of record JAVSCE010021133.1, read on the forward strand.
AACATGGTGGAGAAAACATCATTCACTCTTCTTGTTTATAGGATATGCTAGGGTAAGAATTAAATGTAATTTAGTGAGACAATAAAATCTTCTCAACTACTGTGCAGTTGTGTTAGGGATGGATTTGAGGATGATTAAATGAGTAAATCACACAGATCTGAAACATTTTTTCCCCCTTTCTTTCTTTCCTTTTTTTTTTTACACCTCCTTAGATGGCATCTTGATCGTGCATGCACTGTGAACACAAAGGCCTGTAGGTCAGACCTGAAATTATAGCTAAACCTCAACTCCTGAGGTACACAGGCTGTTTATATCGATGAAAATTTATGATCTCTATACCCTAAATCCCTGGCCTCTCTTTTACATTGACTTCTTTACTATTTGCTGCTTTATTTTACGGTGATCCCTTGCCCTCTATAAATATATCACGGTTACTTAACCCCAGATCCCACCCCCAACCCTCAGGACTTCAGAAAGGATCTATTTGTTACTTATTCTGCTACTGGATGTTTCATAATCCTCCACATTAGCAGCTATTATTTTAGAACAGTTAACATTTTCCAAATTTTCATCATCTCTTGACTGTTAGCCCTCTCACTGCTTAATAAACCAGTGTTAGAGCTGCTGTTTAGAGATTATGCTGAAGTAGAAGTATTTTTCCTTAAGCGGATACAATGATTGAAGCAGTTTCTATTAAGTATTTATCTGTAGAAAAATGAATAAATTTAACTGTAAAAATTACATTTAGGCAAGCTTAATTGCCTTGTGTTACTTTATACAAAATTTATAAAAACCTGACCTATTCTTAAACACATGCCACTGAGTCATTAAAGTTTTCTATGGGTTAGATTCTAATAATTATCTTGTTTTGACTGAACTCTTTATTAGAGTACAAAAAAATAAAGCTGGAAAATAATAAGGGATTATAAATTTGCAAAAGCTATTGTCTGATGTTAAAATTGTTAAGAAAATATGAATCAGTATTATGCAAATTCTGACCTAATCCCAGCAGCATTCTGGTTGGTAATTGTATTTTTTCTTTAAAGGAGGACAGACCCTACAATAATTATGTCTTGTTAGTGTCCACATTGCTACATTTTTGATTTATGTATTTTTCTGGGAGTTGACAGATAAGCAAGAAAAATTGACATATTATAAACTAATAAAAATAAATAATATCAGAATCTGCCTAGCAGCAGTCTACATTGGAAAGTTAAATCAATGCATTAATCACACAAATTTCTTGAGCAAAACATAGTTTGTACAAAAATTTTTTAAATGGCATATATCAAATAGGATTAAACATTGAAATTGTGTGTGTGTGTGTGTGTGTATGTGTACGTGTTTTTGATTTCTAAGGTAAATTATCATATAGAGTACATCAAAGCCATTCTTATTTCCTTCTCTAATTTTCTTAGGAAGTCAAAACATTTTTAATCTCTCCCTACAGATTGCTGTATGAATTATTCCTGTGAGATTTAGCTTTTCCAGTTTTTCTCCAAAGAATATTCCTTAATGGAAAATTTGATGAGTACACTTTTTTCAGGGTTTTATTAAAATTCTTTTACTTAAAATGTTACTGTTTGAATGCTTTGTACATTTCTCTATTAATTACCAGAAAAAATAAATAATATTTTCAGCCTATGACAGTAGCTAGTGCCAAGTGATGCTCTACTGCACCAGAAGCTGGACAAATTGACAAAAAAAAAAAAAAATTGGCCTCCATGAACCTAGGGTTTGGTAGAATCTAATAACTGACACTGTATAGCATGACTGTAAGTCTTTTTTCCTTCAAGTTTGGGTATTTTATAACCTCACATTTTGTTGGTATATCCATAGTTTGTTGGTATAGCCATATAACCTGAGTTCACAAACAAATGATTCAGGATCAATCAATGGAGGATTCTCCCTTCGCTGATGGAGAGAGAAAGAATTGTATGTGATTATGGGTTTGAGAATATAGATATTTATGTGTTCATTATGTAGAGAATGCACACACAGAAACAGCACTGGGTAATAATTTGTACATGCATATTTAGCAGCATTTCTGAGCAGCTGCTCTGAATCAAGCACTTTACATCACTATTTTTTGATAGTCCCAAATAACTTTCAAATAGATGGTAATATCCCCATTTTACAGAAGACAAAAGCTGATTATCAAGAAATTAAGTAGCTTTCCAAGACTCAGGGCAAGATTTTCAACCTACTTCTGTTACCTGGATTAGATATCAACTAGGGTTCTTTGTTTTGAAAGCACTAAATATTGTATGTGACTAATTTAAGCAAAAAAAGAAGGTGATTTTAAAGAGGAAATCAAGTCTTCATATAGTTAACTAAAATTCAGAGTATCAGAAAATAAAGACTTAGAAGCAGGAACTGACACACTAGTGTCATAGGTGGAACAGTAGAAATCATGTGTCATTGTTTGGAAAAAGTCAAATTCCAAACATTTTCAGTTTCACTCTCTCTGATCAAGTTTTTAAAAAGGGAACATTCTACGTTGTCTTTCATGCTCTCTGAAAATGCCCTTAATTACAGACTGACCACAAAATATTGAAATGAGAAGAGAAGTTCCCAATAATAGGAAATTGGGTTGACAAAGGAATGGACACAGAGTATGACAGACAAAAAGAGAAAATAAAACTAAAAACACTAACCAAAGTAACAAAAAGAAAAGGAAAAAAATATAGTTTATGAGATCAGAATTGAATTCAGGAAGATGGCTCTACCTTATGCAATACAACCATTCTGAACACTGGTTTTGACTTCCAACCAATTGCAGAATGTATTCCATTCAAAATAAAATAAACATAGGGAATCTCTACCATTTTCTTGTTGGTTGTTTGTTTTAGATATTGTTGAATGAATGATGAGTAGGTAAAACCACAACAATAATCGAAAAGAGGTTCTAAAAAAGAATGGGTACTAAAGCTGAACTATAGATTATATATAATTGACAAATATACCTACCCTGATTTCTTGTGTTAAATATAAAATCAAACAAATAAAAAACCCTAACTCGCGGCCTAATACTAAAACTTCAAAGAGTTTACCTCCCTACCTGAATATAGCTGAATTAGGGAGACTCAATTATTTAAGTATTTTGGAAATATTACATACTTAAACAGAAGTGGTTCAACTTGTTAACTGTGCAGAATATCTCCTATCTCCCTTTCCAGATCTACCCTCCACCATTTCCAGTGTGTTGCTTGGTTCCCAAAGTTATCTCATTAAAATTAATTTGCATCTTACTTATTTTCCTAAAATACTCTAAAATTTACAACTTTTATCTACTACTAGGATTTATTTTCCCTAATGAATCAGGGAAATTCTGTCAACACTTTGTACTAAGTAAGTTCTTAGAAAACAGAAAATGTATTCTTTTCCTCTGAACATGTCTTGTGTTTGGTACATGTTTAGTATAGGATAAGCCTTTTAGAAATATTCCAGCTCTTTGCTTAAACAGAATTTCATAGGAGAATCCACAATGTCACAAAGATTTCCTGGGGTTAGACATTAATTTGTTGACAATGAAATCCTCTTAACATACCTATCTATGTCTCCTGTGCTGAATGCCACTCCATTTTTATTACATTTTTACTACGGAGTGAAAACGAATTTTCACCATAGCCCATGATCAGTCTCTTCACTTAAAGATGAGAGGAATCACGTAAGTAAGAAATTTCAAACAACTACCAAAATATTCAAGACAACTAAATCAAGTGGAACCTTAGTGAACAAAGAAGTTTTGCCTTGTAATTTGAAAAATCATAAATCTTAGAAAAAAAAGAATTTATAAATAAACAGGCTTATTTCTGTAATAGAGCCCTGGGAATGGTTACATAGTCAAAGGAATGATTTCAATTATATGCTATTTATAGTTTGAAATGGAACAAATCAGAAGTTAGTAAGACTATGAAATAGGGTGATGTTTTCAGCTCTGTCTACCTTTGAAAGGTGTTTTGTGAGTCCAACTTAATCAGGACTTTTCTTTTTTAGAAAAATGCTGGGAAGAGCATAATTTAGCTTAAGAACTGTTAACCGGAAGTCCAAATTCCAAAATTCCTACCTACCTTCATTTAAAAATCTCTGTAATAAAAGATATGGAAAGAATTATAATATACTGGGTTACAAGTTTCATTCCCATCACTTATTTGCTGTGTGAATTACAGTCTTTGTGAATTACAGTCTTTTCCTTTGCAAAAGGGAATTAATGATAGTGACTTCATGAGATGGTTGTGAAAGCTAAATAACATAAAATACCTGAAAAAACTAGACCAGCAGGGGAACCACTAGCTACATAAAGCTGTTGAACACCTTAAATGTGGCTAATCAAAATTTAAATGTACGTTAAGTGTAAAACATACATTGGATTTCAAAGACCTAGTATGGAGAAAAAAAAGTAAAGTATCTCATTAATACATATTGAAATACATTGGAAATACACTATTAAAATAAATTTTGCCTTTTCTTTTCTTTTTCACTTTTTTATTGTGACTGCTAGAGAAGTGACAAATATATACATGGGTCACATTAGAGTTCTAATGGAAGGCACCAATCTAAATGAATGTCTGTACATATTAGTGAGGTAGGGCAGGGACACAGGACAAGCATGATTAAATTTTCCTGCCTATGATGAAAAATGCTGAGATATAAACAGTATAGTAAGAAAAGAAGGGACCTCATGTTGAGGCTAAGATTTCATTTTAGAAAGTAAAGAGTTGAAAAGTAAAATACCTTACATAGTCTCCAGTAATCAGACAATAACTCAACAGCCTACCTTAAGGCAGGGCTAGCAGTCTTAAATGATAGGTCCCCACTGCTTGAGAGTAGCCACTACCTTGGAGAAGAACAGGATAAATAAATCCCTTGTGTTGGATTTATTTAGCAGAATTAGCTGGAGGACTGGTAATAGAGGAGAGGAGAAACGGTGTCTCTCACCAGAGGTAAGCACCTTGAGACTACATGTCAAGCCTGTGCCCAACGACCTCCCCTCTGCCCTTTGCCCCATTCTTGAAAGCCTTAAAAGACAGAATCCCTAAACTTTCAGTGGGGCTCCTCTCTGAGGAGGCCTGCACTTTTTTTTCTTTCAGTGCATACTTTCAAATAAAGTTTTCTCACTGCTCAAATTATTGCTCAAAATCTCATTTTATTTCCATGTCTCCACTTCATTTCCATTTTATTTTTGATAAGTAGAGGGGGTCTGCTGAGAGCTCAGATTTGGGCCTGCAAGTTCCCGTTTAGGCAACCCTGGCTTTAGGAGCTGGCAAAGGAGAACTTCTCTATGCCTAGAAAGTCAGCAAGCTCCTGCTCCCTCCCTCTGCAATGCCTTCAGCTGCCTGCTACTCTTGCTCTGATGAATTCCTTCCTTACCTGCACTCTTCTGACCTTCTCAAGAATTCTTTCTTGGGCAGAGTCAAGAACCCTCTCCCATCCAAGTTTCCAGTGACCAAGTTTCACCACTTTCAAGTAAGTATTGGTATTTATTACATCTTGTATCTGCTACTGAACTTAATAGAGAACCATAATAATTAGAGATATTCACAAAAAGATACTAGATGAATGCATGAATTTTTTTTATTCCAACCTAAAATAATCTTTCCCTCTTTAAACCTTCTAACTTATTAATAATCCTGAGCATGATAACTGGGCCTGAAATCTTACAAGTGTAAAACGCTCATGATTTATCAATGTAAACCAAAAATAAAATTCCAGAACGCTCTAGTCTACTTGATGTTAGAATCAAGAGCTGAAACTATAATTACCATTGAAGGTTAAGTTATGTTTGCTTTGTTTTTTTTTTTTTTTACTCCCTTACCTCCCATAGAAGTTGACCTATGCATCATTTAAGGTTGTAAGTTCTTTTCCTATTTTAACTCAACTGGGTTTTCCATTTCCAGGATATCCTTATATATTGCCTAATCTTTAAAAGAGATTTCATTAGGTTATAGTTTTGATATGCATTGTGCAAGCACAGTATTTGTACCATAGTACTCGTTCTAAAATACATATTCACGTGACAGCCCATAATATCCTTGAAACAGCCATTACAGTGTCAAATAAATAATGCGCATTTTAAAGATGGTCTTTATGTGGGATGACTCTCCTGCATTTTCATGAGGCAGACTTTGCTTTTATTCTTTAAGAAAGAAAAGCACACAAAGGAAATGAACATGCAGAAAAATATGTTAAGGTAGAAGTGACACAGACCAGAAAATTCAAGCATCCTTTAGTTTCTTGCTCTTTCTACTGCTGAACTATTTTCCCCATACAATTTTATGGGGGGAAAAAAAGGTGTAAGGAGCTTACATCACCTTCTGTAATCTTTTCTATTGTGGACATTTGGAAATAAAAATAAATCTTATTTTGTGTATTTTTGCAATGTTAATCATAGCTTGCATTTAAAAGGTGACTTTTTCCTCAAAATCATAGTTTACTTGGCAAATGCACCTGTCAAAAGAACAGGTACCTCAGTAGAGTTAGTAACTTGTATTCTTGTTACTTTAAAATGGCAGATTCTCTTTCTCTTGTCTATGGCAAGTACATATCTATGTATAATGATTTTCCAAGGAAGGTACCTCAACTCACAGGGAAAAGGAAAAGTTTAACTCTTGTATATATTTGATCTCTTTCTGGTGGCTCTAATGGCTTCTAAGAAAATAAGAAAAATGGAAAACAGAATTTGAATACCTACCATGTGCCAGGAACAGTTGCACACAATTTTATATGTTCTTCAATTTAATCCTCAGGACAGCTCTGCAAGGTGGGTATAATTGTTATCAACTCTTGGGGACTTAAATAAGTACTTGTAAAAAGTACTGATGGTTAGTTTTTGACCCCACAGCCTAGACTCAAATGAAATAAACTAAAAATATGTTTACTTCAGCCTGTTGATGTTGTGTTACTCTAATTTTTATACATGAGATGGAGCATTACTTCCATACACATTTTATAACATTATGAAATGACATTTTCTCATCAAATGCTTTCACTTTATTGTATTACAATTATCCTTTTTTATTCAAAATTTTTCAGTTACTTGGATCATAGTTCTTATATAAGAAAACCACTGATGAAACCAGGAAATATTTACTAATGCTTCTATTTAGATTTATGAACTAGCTTCCTTCCAACAATTCAACATCTTCTCCCAAATCAACACAAAGGAATAGTAATTTCTTTTAAACAATCCATTATATGTCTGAGGTTCCACATTACTTTCTAAAATATCAAAGAGTTATATTTGGAAGAAAATTTATTGGGTATCACTTTTAACCTTTATGAGAAATATGCAACATTGGAATGCTATATAGGGCCCAAATACACCATGGGCCTCAGCAGCATAAAAAGCTAACAGATTTAGATGAAAATATAGGTTGTTCACATCCAGAACATCACGACAACTAAGGGCTTTACAGAGACTACTTAATCTGTTGGAAATCATTATCCTTCACAATCAACATGACAATACCCAAAATGGTAGTCACTGGCTACCACATACCATTATTTATGTTTAAAAGTCAGTTCCTCAGTCATATTAGCCTTATTTCAAGTACTGAAGAGCCACATACACCTAGTAGCCACCATAGTGGACAAACATAAATCTAAATGGTCTACAACCATCATTATTATTAAACATTCCCATCATCACAGAAAATGCCATTGAGCAATGTTGCTATAGCTAATTAGCAATGCCTATGATAATTCCCTTACAGTCGAAAAGTGAGACCACAAGTTTTAAGACACTATTATATCTTCTTTAAAAGCATATGTTTAGTTCCTATTATGTGAAAGAGACTAAAACTACACACTCAAAATCTGAAAATATTTTTAAATTTGAATTTGGGAATACATAAGGCAATAATACCAATAGCAACATTCTAAATTTGGGAATACATAAGGCAATAATACCAATAGCAACATTCTAGTTTATTTATCTGCATTGATATTCATGATCAATGATGATAAAGAGCACTTTTTAATGATTTTTTTTCAACTCCAAATTGGCTTCTTCCTTTGTTGTTTATCTTCTTCATATAACCATGTGAATTGCTACATATTTCCATATATGAAAACTGAATAGTAATAAAAGAATCAGATTAAAGAATATCCACCAATACAAGTTCAATAAGCTGCCTTCCCTTCTAACACTTTTTTTCTCTTAACTTTGTATTAGTGTTTGTAAGATTGTAAAATCCTGGCAGATAATATTATTGCCTTATCCTAATCTCAATGGAAACAACTGGAGCTAGTAATCATTTCAGGAGATTGTTATGATAGTTTTAATACATACGTATATATTCACAATATATTTAGATAATAATAATTGGGAGTCTCTTTAGACAGTGAGTTACTTGAGGCAAGACATCATATATTAATTAATTGATTCATTCATTTAATCATTCAAAAGTTTGAATATCAAAAATGTTCTAGTCACAGATATTCTAGGCAATGCACAGTAGTAAACAAGAGGCAATGTCTTTATCTCAGGAATCTCACATTCTAGGGGAAAAGAAACACAATAAACAAATGAGTAAAAATAATATCAGATATTGATAAGTGTCACATAGAGCGGGTGGGGAAAGCAACATGAGAAACACTGATCAGATAAGTCCTAGCTAAGGAAGAGAAGTTTAATCAAAAACCAGATGACGAAAAAGGGTCAGGGGAAGAAGTGTGATTCTTCAAAGGGAACAAGTAAAAAGACCATGAGACAGAAACGGGCTTGACAAATTAAGAAAAAAATGAGGCCAGTGTTAGTAAAGCATGAGAAACAAAGGGTAGAGGTATGAGACATTTTCTCATCTTTTTTACTTGTTACTTGAACAACCAAAGAGTGCGCAGATAATGTGTTAATATATCAAAAATATCTAAGACCTCTTTTATTTAAAACAGTTTCATTCTAAAGTGTGTGCTTTAAAAATTATTTAGAATGATAAAGATCTTAAGACTCTTTATGATACAAAGAGATTATGACAAGCTAAATAAGAAGGAATGAGCATTCCCAATGTACTTAAAATAATTTTTGAAATTTAAGAACCCTAACAGCAACTAACTTGCAGGAAACTCTCAGATTCTTTGAGGATCTATTGCTTCCTGCCATCAACTCTCATATTTTCTGTGCACCTGATTGGGAGGTGCTAATCAAAAGAGACTGACAGTTATTTGTTCTGCAAGCAAGAGGCTCAACAATGCCAAACAAAGGGTAAAATGGTATTCTTGTCCTTTTCCTCCCTTCTAAACAGGATGTAAACATTAGCAGGTTGACACTGATAATGGAGGAAATGAATATTACCATAAAACCAAAGTATGCATCCTGTTTCATTATGTACTTGGTTATATTATCTAAGGTCATTATTTTAGTGATGGAAGGAGGATAAAATTAATGCATATTTAATAGTACATTTTGCAAAGATTGAGATACCATCATTAATGGATTTCCTATATAAACCTGTCTTGTCCTCATGACAAAATAGAAACATTAAAATTGACTTGTTGGAACATATAAAGATCCTGGCTAAGTCAAAGACCCACTGTGGTCTTTTACAAGCCACTGGCTCATCATCCATTTCTAATATCAGTCATATATGCAACATACACAATTACCCCACCTCTATTCTGGTGCAGCGGTAAAGGCATCAAGCATCAATACTAACGCTAAGTGTAGATGGGCAGATACCATGTGCAACATTAAGACACATACAATTGCAGTTCTTATCCATTTCGGACCTTATTTTTTGAATTCTTATAAAGTTTATACAAATTATGTGTGATAAAAGCCTAGAATTAGAAAGGACATAAAGTTTGCTTATGGATGTGAAAGCTATGACCTTTTAATTTATCTAGATACAAAGTTTTCAGGTATTGGAAAATCACACCAACTTTTTGAAAATATGACTTAATATTTATCTCTAGATATCTATCTAAATGGCTACAAAATTCAGAATCCATAGCTTCATCTTGAAAAGATATGGTCACATACCTATGACATACAAGTGCTTTTACTTAAACTTCATTATCATGTAATTATATTAAATTATTTCAAAAAAGAAAGCATCATGACTGTATGTAAACAAGAAACCAGAAATTGAGATCCATGTATCCATTTATGTTACATAAAGAGTATGCTCCTTTACATAACACTGAAGTGCTGGACATCTGGTTATGTCATATGAATATATTTTGCAAATCATAGTCTGGCCCCTGTTATGTTTACAGCAGCCTATGAGGAGTTAACCAATAGATTAATATAATAGAATTATGTCTGGTCAGAGGTTTGTTCTGCATCTGTGTGGCTGGCATTATTTTTCTCAGAAATAGATTTTAATTCTAAAAAGTGATGCATTGTTTTGGTCTTAAGACTTTATTTTCTAGACAGGAAAAGAGGATAATTGTTCTTTATTCAACTATTATAATTGATTTTAAATTAATAGTGACTGTTTCTCAAGCATCTTCAAGAGATAAACATAGTAAGCTATTAAGTAATAATCAATTTGGTAATAAATAAAAAGTCTTTAGTATTAAATTAACCTATAACAGCATTTAAATGATATAATAAAATAAGCCCTTCAAATTAGTTTATCTATCATACATGACTAATATGTCTCCAATTCTGTAACTAATTATTTACATGTATAATGTATAACATGAGACTTTAATGACCAAAATATCATATTGTATAAGGATCAATAGTTATTTGCTGAGGAGTAGACAAATAGTATTATTTGTTAGTGGAATAAATATTCACACTTCAATAAATACAGTCACTGGATTTGGGTTTTGAAAGATATTTAGTTGTAAAATGTATCTTCAAGAATGTTTGTGTAACTTTAGAAAGAATATTGAACTAAAATCAGGAATCCTGGGTTTTAATTTTTTGGCTCTGTCACTAGTAGCTCTGTGAGGTTGAGGAATTAAGTTAAATTCAATTCAATATCACTTCATTAAATATTTATGGAGCAACCTCTTTTGTGCAAGGATGGGGAGACCAAAACGTATTTGAAGGCAGAGGGGAGGAATCCAGTAGAGAACAAAAGATTAAAGATGCTGGCAAGGAGAATAATTGATGCAATTAGAGTCTGAGACTGGGAAGATAAGATAAAGAGCACAAATCTAGGGGTTATTCTCAGAAAGAAAATGAATAGGTCTTCCTAAAAGATAAGAACTAAAAAGGAAATGTAAACTAAAGATAAAAAGAAATTTTGAGGTAGAAAGAAAGCAAAGAAAGGAATCTCATATCGGATTGATTTTTGTATCTGTAAAGAAGGTGTCGAAGTCATCTTCTGAGGTCAAATAACACTTGGGATATGGAGGGTGAAGAAAGTTTGAGATGGTTACAGTGGAGAATGCAGTAAGAAGGGAAATCAGGCATCAAAACTGCCAAGAAGCACTCCATGTTGGGAATTAATTAATATAATTTTATCTTGGTCACAAACAATAGAGTTTCACAGCCTTCTCCATAAAAACTAAAGTCAAAAGCAATGTGTAAATCACGACACAGTCAGAAATTCCCAATTCTAGGTACTGAAGACATAAAATGAGAAAAGGCCAAAAGAATGGATAGCAACTTTCAGTTAGGTAGAGAATTGCCTATACTTAGTTTAGTGGTGGAATTATTGAAATGACAAATTATGATATTAAAGCCAAGGAGAAAAATGAAATTTGAACTGGGAAAATGGACTGAAAGAATTAAGAGTGATTATGGAAATATACTTCATGATAAAAAAGATACTGTATGAGATTCAATTAATTTGGGTCACAGTCAAATTTCAAAATTAAAAGAGATTTTTATGAACAGAAGTATTTGGTCAAGAGCAGCTTTTCTCAAACTTCCTAGTCCTAGTAGTTAAAAATTATAGGGGTGGGAATTAAACATTTTTATTAAAATTGTTAAAAGCAAAAGAATTTCTGATGCATAATCAAGTTGGGTATTGCAGGTCTAGATTAATTCCAGGTGTAGAATTCTTCACATTTACAATTAAATAAAATACAAGAACCCCATTTCTACAGTATTGTAGTCAATAGGAACAAAAGCTAAAAAAAAAAAAATTCACATGCATTCCCTCAAATTGAAGTAGGCAGGTTTGGTAAATGAGGAATTTTGTATTGGTGGTACAGTCTCCCCTTTCCAGACAGCTTCCCATTAATCCTGCCACTAACTATCCTTAGTTTATTTACTCAGTTTATATTTAGGGCTTTTTCTTTGTTGCAATTAACAAAAGCCGCTGGTATCTACATTAAGCAAAAGAGAAGGTTTTATCAAGGGGTTGCCAAATTGAAGGCTGGAACGAAAGGTAAGTTGGCCTTTGGAATTTGGTAGAATCAAACCAACAGTATACTCCAGTTCTCACGTGAGTTCCATTTCATGTGTTGGTTCTCTCCTTTTGTCTCTTTTTGTAGATCAGCTTCATCTGCTGCCCAATAAATGTGAGTAAACATGGTAGCTTAAAACTCCTGAGTTTCTATATTACATACTCAGCTATTTGGAGCAAATAACCAATTTTTGAGAGTAACCAAATTTTAAAATATACTTTAAGAGCAGTTTTAGGTCCACTGCAAATTTGAGAGGAGGGTACAAAGATTTCCCATATATTCCCTGAATAACCAGTTTTCATGCTTCCTAATTATAGGTGCTTTCTCAGGCTTGGCCATTTGTACTTTGCTTATGTCATGGGAATGGTAACACAAAAAGTGATGGTTAGATACCCCATTCTGAATGAGGGGAACAGTGGTGCAAGGATAATATGCACCAGGCAGCAGCTGTAATGGGCCTTTGTCAATAGTTAACCCACACAGATCTACAATATGATAAAAAGAGAATATAATTATAGTTTAGTTGAAGAGCTACTCATATTATATTTATATTTTCCAGCATATTGTTTATTTGTGTGCTGTGCCATTAATTATAAAAAAGGAGTTAACATATGTATTTGAATGTATCATTTAATTTTACTTACCATTTGCTGTTTGTTTATTGATGTTTTCTTCTCTTATTATTTTTCTCTTTCCTTTTCCCAAATCATCTTGAGAAGCAAAGATTTACTTCTATCAAGTGATTACAATCATTCAGCAGAGAACAGAAAACAACTTAGAGGGCAAAATGTTTGTCACACAGTTTATAGAGTACATTGTATATTAAAATAAAATGATCTCATGCCTTATTTAATTAGAATTTATTTCTCTTTTAGACACAATTTTAACAGACCTTTCCAAATTCAGAGCTAGCTGATGGTTGGGTCTGGTTATTACTGCCACAGTCAAACCACAAACAGAGCCTGACACAAAGAACATAAAAGCTATGTAGAATGTGAACAAAAAGCCTCCCAAATCTCAATAGCATATGAGTGCATCACTATGCTATAATGCAATTATTATTAATCATGACTTATTCTGTCTGTAAAGTATTCTAATACACTTTAAATATATTATCCCATAAAATCCTACCTTATATTGTAGGTATTATCATTAGTTCTACTTTACAGTCAATGAAAATGCAGAGTTTAAATAACTTACCTATGTCATACAAAGTAAGTCAGTACGGCAATGATTAGAACCCAGAAAGACTGACTTCAAACACTACTTTTAACAAGTACACTAATAAAATTCATCCTGATTGTCTAAATTGTCAAGAAAAAAATATTATTAAAACCATAGACCTAAATGTAAAACACAGAAACTATAAAACTTCTAGAAGATAACACACAAGAAATCTAGAAGACCTTGTATTTGGCAGTGACCTTGTAAATATAACACCAAAAGAAAAATCTACAAAAGAAAAATTGATAAGTTGGACTTCATTAAAATTAAATATGTCTGTTCTGTGAAAGACACTTTTAAACACAAGTCATGGTGGGGAATCTTTTCTGATAAAGTGTAATATCCAAAGAGCTGTTAGAACTCAACAATAAGAAAACAAACCAAAGGCATCCAGATCAACAAGGAAGAAGTTAAACTGTCCCTGTTTGCAGATGAAATGATATTGTACATAAAAAAACCCTAAAGAATCCACTCCAAAACTATTAGATCTAATATCTGAATTCAGCAAAGTTGTGGGATACAAAATTAATATACAGAAATCTGTGGCATTCCTATACACTAACAATGAACGAGCAGAGAGAGGAATCAGGAAAACAATTCCATTCACAGTTGCATCAAAAAGAATAAAATACCTAGGAATAAACCTAACCAAGGAAGTGAAAGACCTATACTCTGAAAACTACAAGACACTCATGAGAGAAATTAAAGAAGATACCAATAAATGGAAACACATCCCGTGCTCATGGATAGGGAGAATTAATATTGTCAAATGGTCATCCTGCCTAAAGCAATCTACAGATTCAATGCAATTCCTATCAAAATACCAACAGCATTCTTCAACAAACTATAGAAAATCATTCTAAAATTCATATGGAACTAAAAACAACCCCAAATAGCCAAAGCAATACTGAGAAGGAAGAATAAAGCTGGGGGATTATGCTCCCCAACTTCAAGCTCTACTACAAAGCCACAGTACTCAAGACAATTTGGTACTGGCATAAGAACAGACCCATAGACCAATGGAACAGACTAGAGAGCCCTGATATAAACCCAACCATATATGGTCAATTAATATATGATAAAGGAGCCATGGACATACAATGGGGAAATGACGGCCTCTTCAACAGCTAGTGTCAAAACTGGACAGTTACATTCAAGAGAATGAAACTGGATTATTGTTTAACCCCATACACAAAAGTAAACTCAAAATGGATCAAGGACCTGAATGTAAGTCATGAAACCATAAAACTCTTAGAAGACAACATAGGCAAAAATCTCCTGAATATAAGCATGAGCAACTTCTTCCTGAATGTATCTCCTTGAGCAAGGAAAACAAAAGCAAAAATGAACTCATGGGACTACATCAAACTAAAAAGTTTCTGTACGGCAAAGGACACCATCAGCAGAACAAAAAGGCATCCTACAGTATGGGAGAATATTTGGAAATGACATATCTGACAAGGGGTTAACATCCAAAATATATGAAGAACTTACATGCTTCAACACCCAAAAAGCAAATAACCCAATTAAAAAATGGGCAGAGGATATGAAGAGACAGTTCTCCAAAGAAGAAATTCAGATGGCAAACAGACACATGAAAAGATGCTCCACATCACTAATCATCAGGGAAATGCAAATTAAAACCACAATGAGATATCATCTCACACCAGTTAGGATGGCCAGCATCCAAAAGACTAAGAACAACAAATGCTGCCGAGGATGCAGAGAAAGGGGAACCCTCCTACACTGCTGGTGGGACTGTAAGCTGGTTCAACCATTGTGGAAAGCAATATGGAGGTTCCTCAAAAAACTAAAACTACAAATACCATTTGACCCAGGAATCCCACTCCTTGGAATTTACCCAAAGAATACAACTTCTCAGATTCAAAAAGACATGTGCACCCCTATGTTTATTGCAGCACTTTTTACAATAGCCAAGATATGGAAGCAACCTAAGTGTCCATCAGTAGATGAATGGATAAAGAAGAGGTGGTACATATACACAATGGAATATTATTCAGCCATAAGAAAGAACTAAATCCTGCCATTTGCAACAACATGGATGGAGCTGGAGGATATTATGCTCAGTGAAATCAGCCAGGCAGAGAAAGACAAGTACCAAATGATTTCCCTCATTTGTGGAGTATGACAATGAAGCAAAACTGAATGAACAAAATTGCAGCAGACTCAGAGGCTCCAAGAAGGAACTAGTGGTTACCAAAGGGGAGGGGTGTGGGAGAGTGGGTGGGAAGGGTGGAAGAAGTGGATTGTGGAGTATTATGTTTAGTACACGGGGAAAACAGTGTAGCACAGAGAAGGCAAATAGTGAATCTGTGGCATCTTACTACACTGATGGACAGTTCTGCATTGGGGTATGGGTGGGGACTTGATAATATGGGTAAATGTAGTGACCACATTGTTTTTTCATGTGAAACCTTCATAAGAGTGTATATTAATAATACCTTAGTAAAAAACAATAATATATAAAGAAAGAAAACAAACCAATAAAAAAGTGGGCACAAGGTCCAAACAAACACCTCAATATCTAAAACACTAACAGAACCAAATGCTGAGGAGGATGTGGATCAACAGGGGCTCTCATTCACTGCTCATGGGAATGCAAAAGGGTATCACCATGTTGGAAACAGTTTTGCAATTTCTTACAAAGATAAACATACTCTTTTCATGCAATCTAACAATTGTACACCTTGGTATTTTCCCAAATGAGTTAAAAAATGTACATACAAAATCTATTCATGGAGATTGACAGCAGCTTTATTTGCAATTGCCAAAACATGGAAAGAATCATGATGTATTTCAATAACAGGTAAATGCATAAATGAACTGTGGTGCATCCATGCAATAGAACGTTATATAGCAATAAAAATAAATAAGCTATGAAGCCAGAAAAGACATGAAAAATCATAAATGCATATTGTTGAGTGTAGAAGCCAAATAGAAAAATCTATATACTGTGTGATTCCAACTATGAGACAATCTGGAAAAGTCAAAACTATAGAGACAGTAAAAAGATCAGTGGTTGCCAGGGTTTGGAGGAAGGAGGACAGAGGAATGAATAGGTAGAACACCGAGAATTTTTAGCCAAGTGAAACTATCCTCTATGACCCTGGAATGGTAGATACACATTTGCTTTTGGCAGATCCCATACAATTATATGACACAGAGTGAATCCTAATGTAAACTACAGCTTTGTTTAATAATAATAATAATAATAATAATAACATCAATATTGGTTCATCAATTATAACATATGCAAGATGTTAATAATAGAAGAAACGTGGGGGTAGAGGGGAGATATGAAAAGTCTGAATTTTCTGCTCAATTTTTCTGTAGACCTACAACTTCTCTAAAAACTAAAATGTACTTTTAAAAAAAGAGGAAAATGTTAAATTGCTAATTGTGCTATAGGTTTGGAAATCAACATGGTATTGTATAAAGGCACTAACTTCTTAAAACAAGTCTCCAATTTGACAGGAGGCAGATTTATAGGAAGTTGCATTTAAATGTCTTTGATCCTCAAGCGTATGCTATCTATGAAATAGAAATAACAATAACTTTCATGCCTAATTCACTGTTTTCTGTGAGATCAAATATATATCCATGAAAACCTACTTATATTGAACACTGAGTTATAATAAATGTATATCATTATTTTAAGGTCTAAATATTTAAATATATTATTTATATACATGTATAATATGTTTTTGTATTGTTTACATAATTTTTCTGCTTTTATATCTACAAAAGGGAACAGGCACTATGATCACTAACTTTAAACTCAACCTCAATTATATGGTGGGAGTTGAGGAGGGGCTTTTTTGTTAGAAAATTAGTAACATTCCCTAGTTCAAACACCTGTCCAGAAAAAGTTCAAGAGCTGAACAACTTTCAACCAAAACAGGCATCCACAGACAAAGGAAATATTTGTTTTTCATCTCATAAGATACAGAAGGTGTCACTTTTGAACAGACCTCACTATCAAAATAAATAGTCTGCATGCCCTTACTGAATTTGATGACCTTTGGGTCACGTACTCTTCTGCTATTGCAGGTGGGATTGGCGTCAGACAGGACCTGTTTGTAGGGATCTGTACTAAGCCACCAAGATGGAGTGAGGGCAGGGCAGGAGGGATGACTACACTGCTCAGGGCCAAATGCACAGTGTTGATCTGGAATGTCTTTGAAGAACAAAGGATGGTCAAAAATGAGGGATAAGGTGGGTTTGGAGGAAAGGATGTTGATGTCTTGGAAGGGACTTGGTTGAACATTTCCATCATTAACTTTTGGCTTCAGACTAAAGTCTTTCACAAGAACAATCTCAGATTCCCTCTAGCAACTCCATCTCCTGATAATAACAGGAATTATAAGAAGTTAGGCTCAAGAGCAGCTCCTCCCTCCCTCCTTCCTTCCTTCCTTCCTTCCCTTCTTCCTCTTTCCTTCTTTTCCTTCTTTCCTTCCTTCCTTCTTTCCTTCCTTCCTTCCTTCCTTCCTTCCTTCCTTCCTTCCTTCCTTCCTTCCTTCCTTCTTCTCTTTTTCTTTCTTCCTCCTGTTTTTCCTTCTTCCCTCCATTCCTTTCTCCCTTTCTTCCTTCTTTTCTTATTCTTTCTTCCATTCTTCCTTTTTTTCTTTCAAAGTCATTCATTATTTGAGTGCATACTTTTGGACAGCCTTGCTAATTGCTAAGTTTTAAACTGCTATAGACACAAAGAAACACTGAGTGGTATATAATAAAGATATACAGAGAGGCAAAGAGACTATGGGAGTACATGAGAGGAACTTAAACTAACCTGCAGCTGAGTCTTGAAGAATACAATGAATTATGCATGGGGGAGGGGGCTGGGGAAAAAGGACTTTAAGACAGGAAAGGTATGTACAAAACTATTGAAATAAGATTTAGTACATCTCATACATTTCCAGTATGGGGCTTGTGTATAAAATAGTGGAAAATAAAGTCAGAGAAATAGGTCAGTATTCAACAATAAAGTATCCTCTAATAAGAGAGAAGAATATCATATCCAATTACAATTATCTTAGCAGGGTGGTAGAGAGAAAATCAAAGCACTGTAGGAGTTCAAAAGGGATGGTAATAATAGAAAAAAAGTCAGTTCTGGACTTATTTTGTACAAGGCACTATACTTAGAACATTATACACAGCATCTAATTTAATCCCTACAATAACCCTCTAAACAATAATAATCTTATCTTTTTCAAAGAGCAGAAGAAATTTATGAATCAGATTTCTTAATTTTCCCACATTTATAATGTTAGCAGATTCAAACTTAGTTCTTCCTGAGTCACAGCCATTAACCATTATATGAAAAAGCTTGGGAAATTTATAATTATATTCATTTTCACTTGAATCCAGAATAAATATATTTGCATTCCTTCTAAGTGATTGATAAATGTGTAAATATCCAAAAAATTGAAGGTTTAAGCAAAAACTAGAGCAAAGACTTAAAGCATAGGTACATTGAAATTATAAATCAGTAAATTGATTTAAAAATGATTTAAACATTTATAAAGCACAGGTATGAAATTACTTAATGGTGACAATTGTTTGTTTCTCACCTATTGGATCATAACGATTTCTTACGAGTTTTGACCATTTTGTGGATCCTTTGACTATATTATAGATCCTCTTTCTGTATTTCCTGTAAATCCTCTTATGTATTATACATAGAAATAAATTTTATTTCTTTATCACTTCCTAAATCTTCATAGCCAATATTTCTTCACATTTCCTACCTCTGGAGCTGCCTCTTTGCACCTCCACTCCCACTGAGATTTTTCTAAGATTGACTAAACTACTCCTGTTTCTGCTTGCCTCATTAGTCAGGCTTTCACAGGTCAATGAGGCAACCAAAATCACACATGTGATGAAAAGAACATATATTTTCTACTTTGGGCCTTACTCTCTCTTGCTTTAAGATCCACCTATAGAATATCAATTTGTTGGTTTATTCTCAAAACACAATGCTATTTTTGTAATTATGAAACATATAATATAGATTTAATTTTATAACATGTATTATATATAAATAAAAATATATAGTGTATTATGTTTTCACATTCAAGTGACATATATTATCATAAAGTTTATAGGATATACCCCGATAATCACTGCTACCCCTCTCCACAATGTTAATAGCCAGTGCAGCACATACATATATAAACACACACAAAGAAATACACATTTACATGTTTTTACTGTAATATTCCATCATGTGAACATATGCTACTAAGTTATTTAAGAAATTCTTTATTGGCAGATATTTAGATCAAATCCAAGTTTTCCATACTATAAGCAATAATTAATGAGTACATTTGTCCTTATACTTTTGTGGACTTACATGATTGTCTCAATATATTTGGGCAGCTTTAACAAAGCATGATAGACCAGGTGGCTATAAACAACAGACATTTATTCCTCACAGTTCTGGACGCTGAAGTCTGAGATCAGAGCACAAGCAGAGTCAGGTTCTTGTAAGGTTTCTCTTCTCAGTTGTATCCTGGTGACTTCTCACTGTGTCCTCACAAGGCAGAGAGAAGATGAGGAAGTCTCTTTATAAGGGTGCTAATCCCATTCATAAGAGCTCCACCCTCATGATCTAATTACCTACCAAAGACTCCACCTTCTAATAGTATTCACATTGGGAGTTAGGATTTTAATATATGAATTTGGGGGGCATACAAACATTCAGTCTATTGTAACGATCATTCCTTATATGTATTTCTATAAATTGACATCTTATCTCAACGTTTATATGTATTTTGCATTTTGATGCAACCTTCTAGATTGCCTTCTAAAGAATATGTATTGATATATAATGTCACTTTAATGCAGTTTCTTTCCCTTCTTTAACTCTAGATATTTTCAAGAATTTTTAATGATTAATAGTATTGTAGATTTAAAACACTTCATTACTGTTGAAATTTTAATTTCTTTGACAAATAGTAAGATTGAATTTTTTTCATATATATTTTTTTGGCTATTTATACTTTCATGTAAATTTCTTTTTCTGTACTTTACCCATTTTCCACTAAGATGTTCAAAATACATTATTAATGCAGTACTTTTGTGTAACATTTATTTTATTTTTGCCACATAATAATTTATTATTTAGTGTTATTCATGATTTGGAAACCACAAAAATTATTTTTTAAGAAGTGAAAACCCATCGATTTTTATTTTTGGTCCTATCATCTTGCTTAATGAAGTTTTTAATGAACTTGGATGATAACAAATCAGGTAAATCCCCTGCTCATGTTTTCAAGTTGTCGTCTCTAATACATTGATTTAAATTATAATTTGATTATATATTATATCTTTTTTCATGCCGTTTTATTTTTTCACATGCAGCTCTAACATTTCAATTGTTTCACATTAAAATCTGACAATTTTAGAAGTGTGTTTTGTTGATGAAGAATGCAATGGCTGGCATAAAGTATTTCTATATAGAGGGTCTTTCTAGGATTACAGAACATTCTAATGTCTCATTAATTGACTTCTCTTTATCAGTCACTCAAACAGTATATATGAGTGAATGAATGAATGAACTAAATTCTTCATACCTGCAATAAGGAGGTCCCAAGGTGTAGCAGCAGCAATCTGTGCCCTCTGTCGCATCCCTCAAGCTACCTCTGGTTTCATATGAAGTGGCTGACAGTTCCCATGCATACTAAGAGTATCTTAATAGAAGTGAGTGCTGCTTTTCTATACTTTTCCACTACAGAGCTTTCTCTGAAATTACAGGAGCTCACTCAGTCCAAACACATGGCAGCTCTCAAGGTGACCCTTGTATGAGTTTCAAATCACTATTCTAGCAAATTACCACAAACTTAATAGCATAAACAACACAAATTAACTTTCCTATTTTTCTGGACACCAGAAATCTAAAATGTATCTCAGTACTACAACCAAGGATTGGCAAGCCTCCATTCCTTCTGGAGACACTATGAGGGCATCTGTTTCCTGGCCTTTTCTAGCTTTTAGAGACTCCCAGCATTCTTTGCCTCCAGGCCTCAGTCCATCTTCAAAGCCAGCAATGGCCAGCCCAGTCTTTCTCATAGCACATCACCTGACTCTACCTTTTTCTTCCACTTTTAAGGATTCTTGTAATTACACTGGGCCTGCCCAAGTAATCCAGGATTATCTCTTTGTTTTAAGGTCTGCTGATTAGCTACCTTCATTTCAGCTGCAATGTTAATTCCCTTTGCCATGTAATCATAGTCACAGGTTCCAGGCGTTAGGACATGGACATTTTGGACGGACCACTTTCTGCCCACCATAACCCTCAAATAAGGGTGAACAAGAGACAGCAAGTAAATACCCCAGGCTCTTGTCCTTGTGCCAGACAGAAAATTCGGAGGCTTATTTTACATGGCTCTTTACAGAGTTTCTGACAGAGGTAAGCCTTCACTGCACACAGCAGTAATCACTTCAAAAATGTATACTTTTTTGGCTTTGACTTGTTTGCTGTAGTACACGTCTTTCTATCTCTTTCCATCTTCCTGTGAATCAGCTCCCAAACAAACCACTTCCAATTCTGGTTCAGATTGTATTTTTTGTGAAACAAAGTAAAATATTTGTTATTGGATGTGATTCTAACAGCAGTCACACAGAATTGGACTGTGGAACTGAAGTCTGCTTTCTTTGTCACAAATAATTACTTCTCTTTCTTCTGCCCACAAATATTATCACTCACTCCTAAAGAGAGAAAATCCTGCCTTCTAATCACATCATCATAATAAAATCACTAAGTCTCATATAGTCTTTATATCAGCTCATGATACAATCCTTACTGAGCTGGAGACCTGCAATCTAAAAAGTACTATTTATATACCATTTACATATCTGGCATATAAGAGTGGAAAAAGGGCAAATTAGCTACAACAAATCCAATGATTTGGAAAAAAGAGATGGCAAGCACCAACAAATACTGGGCCATTGCAATTCTGAAATTCTGCCAGACAGATACTTGTGGCGGATTCTCACCCTACGGATGGACTGTTTCTTGATTAAACTCTAGCTCTTCCCCAGAGATTAGATTTCTGTGGAACATGGTTCTTCCCTCTGGGAGTTCTTTCTTTTTCCATTTTCTTCTTTGACGACAAAGAATATGCCCCCTTTGGTGATTATGGAGCTTCATCTGCCGACTACTTGAATAGGCAGAAGTCCAAGTATCATTTTAGGTCTTTGACTGTAAGTCTTTTTAAAACCAGACTGATGAATATTTTGGGTTAATCAAATAATTTTAGTCATCTACTTTTTTCTCCTGTATTGGCATTTTATTGTTCTTGTTCTAGCTCTGTATTTGTGTTTGTGTGTGTGGGGGGGGGGGGTGCACTAGAACGTACCATATTTATTCTTATTATAATCTACTCAGAGTTAATACTGAATATCATTTACCATATGTTGAGATCATTAAACAGCATAATTTCACTTACATTCTTGTTTTTTGGTATTGTCAAAAACGTTACAGCTATGTATGTTATAAATCCCAAAATACCTCTATTATTTTAGCTCCAGTCAGTTGTCATTAAAGACATTTAAAGAAAAGGGAAAAAAGATAGTATTTTTGCATTAAATACATATACAACCATTGGCAATATCTTATCATATGGAACCAAGTTTTGATTTCATATCATTTCCCTTCAGCTTTTAGTTCTTTAGAAGTTAGTTCTTTAGAAGATTACTTGTTTAGACACTAAAAGTTCAATGAGGTCAGAAGATCAAGTATTTTAGGAAAATTTAAACAATGAAAGACTAGTGCCAATAGATTTAATTTTATAGAGCTTACAAGGATTGATTAGTAACCTTTAATGCAGGAGATACTGCTTTTAGAAATCAATGATCTATTGAATGTGTGAGGAAGAATAAGCAAATTTGAGGGTTTCTAATTCATAACTACTCTCATGATAAAAGTCACTACACAGCTAACTTCTAAAAGCTCACAAACTCAGAAATAGAGCTTGTGTTAGTTTTTATTTTATTTCAAACTAATTCCATGCCTAAACAAATAATAGAAGCTTTTAATGCACAAACATTTGACAAACTTAAATTCTTTGATATTCTTTGTCACATTCAACACAAACTAAATATTTATTGTGTTGTATATACTTCTCTGAACAACTTGCAATTAAATTAAATTATTATTGCTAGACTAAACAAATTATTTTGACTCACAGTTAATCCTTAAATTATTAAATACTTTGTTTCTAAGCTGTACATATAACATATTTATAATTAAATGGATTTTTACAAATCACAGGCAGGGCAAACAGAATACTGTTAATATTTCTAACAGATACTCTTCTTTCCTACACATATTCTTTGAAGATAAATGACTATAGCATAATTTGTATTCTCTGCTTTAACAATTGAGAATCTCATTTAAAGAAACCAAAGTATTATATGTAAATGACTCCTCAAATGATAATTAATAATCAAAGGAAAAATTTATGCTGCTACCTTCATCCTTCATGTGCAATCCAAAATTACAAGGTGAAATCTAGTTTATTTTTTCTGTTAGTTATCTTTAATATATTTTAAAACTAACTGACTGTATTTAACCTATCTCCCATTGCTGCCACCATGCCCCCCCTAGGAATAGCCCCCTTCACCACATGAGTGTTTTGACAATCTATGCTGGGCCACCACTGTCATGGGAGAGCCCTGCTCATTGTACTCTAGCTCAACAGGCCAACCACCTACAGGAACTCCTGGAGGACGCAGTTCAGACCCTGAAAGCCTTGGCCAGGCTGGATCCCCCAGGTGACATCCACGCACCTTTGCCAGCCCTGAAAGGCTATGTTACGGCATCCCTGGCAGGGATCCCTCTTCACCCAAACCAAGGCTAATGCCCCAAGCCAATTTCTTCCATTTCATGACTGTCCTGTTTGCACTTCTCAGATTTTAACACCCTACTCTTCCCGCACCATCCTCAACCCCCACATCCAGCTGCACATTGCCAATGCTCCAACAGCCTAGGCATGGTGAATACCTACATGGATACTTTCCTTCACCTGCAAAGACTCCTCCCCACTCTTCCAGACATGAATGCTTACCTTGATTTGTGCAAGCTAACAGCTTTATGAATTGTTCATAAGGGAAAGGAAGGAAAAAGAAAAGAGGAATGGGAAACTTGTTTAAGTTAGGTGCAGGTAGCTACATTAATTATATTCTTCACTTTAGATATATTGTCATGCATGGTTGAAACAAAGCCCAAATCTTGTATTATTTAATTTTTAATGGATTTCATAATTCATTTTATGGGTTAGTATTATTATTTTTTATTTATTTTGGTATCATTAATGTACAATCACATGAACATTATGGTTACTAGCCCCCTATTATCAAGTCCCCCCCACATACCCCACTACAGTAACTGTTCATCAGCGTAGTAAGATGCTATGTCTTCTCTTCTCTATAAATACTGCCTTCCCTGTGTCCCCAACCCCGCTGCATTACGTGTGCTAATCATAATGCCCCTTTTTGCCCCTTATCCCTCCCTTCCCACCCATCCTCCCCAGTCCCTTTCCCTTTAGTAACTGTTAGTCCATTCTTGGGTTCTGTGAGTCTGCTGCTGTTTTGTTCCTTCAGTTTTTCCTTTGTTCTTATACTCCACAGATGAGTGAAATCATTTGATACTTGTCTTTCTCCATCTGGCTTATTTCACTGAGCATAATACCCTCTAGCTCACCATGTTGTTGCAAATGGTAGAATTTGTTTTCTTCTTGTGGCTGAATAATATTCCACTGTGTATATGTACAACATCTTCTTTATCCATTCATCTACTGATGGACACTTAGGTTGCTTCCATTTCTTGGCTATTGTAAATAGTGCTGCAATAAAACATAGGGGTGCATATGTCTTTTTCAAACTGTCCTGCTGCATTCTTAGGGTAAATTCCTAGAAGTGGAATTCCAGGGTCAAATGGTATTTCTATTTTGAGATTTTGAGGAACCTCCAAACTGCTTTCCACAATGGTTGAACTAGTTTACATTCCCACCAGCAGTGTAGGAGGGTTCCCTTTTCTCCACATCCTCGCCAACATTTGTTGTTTGTCTTTTGGATGTTGGCCATCCTAACTGATGTGAAGTGATATCTCATTGTGGTTTTAATTTGCATTTCTCTGATGATTAGCGATGTGGAGCATCTTTTCATGTGCCTGTTGGCCATCTGAATTTCTTCTTTGGAGAAGAGTATGTTCAGCTCCTCTGCCCATTTTTTAATTGGCTTATTTGTTTTTTGTTTGTTGAGGTGAGTGAGCTCTTTATATATTTTGGATGTCAACCCCTTATTGGATACGTCATTTATGAATATATTCTCCCATACAGTAGGATGTCTTTTTGTTCTGCTGATGGTGTCCTTTGCTGTACAGAAGCTTTTCAGCTTGATATAGTCCCACTTGTTCATTTTTGCTTTTGTTTCCCTTGCCTGGGGAGATATGTTCATGAAGAAGTGGCTCATGTTTATGTGCAAGAGATTTTTGCCTATATTTCTTTCTAAGAGTTTTATGGTTTCATGACTTACATTCAGGTCTTTGATCCATTTTAAGTTTACTTTTGTGTATGGAGTTAGACAGTAATCCAGTTTCAT
The DNA here is from genome assembly GCA_032199065.1 of Smutsia gigantea. Lineage (NCBI taxonomy): Eukaryota > Metazoa > Chordata > Mammalia > Pholidota > Manidae > Smutsia > Smutsia gigantea. Next base: position 78,906 of record JAVSCE010021133.1, read on the forward strand.
TCTCTTACATGTAGCTGTCCAGTTTTGCCAACACCAGCTGTTGAAGAGACTGTCTTTTCCCCACTGTATATCCATGGCTCCTTTATCATATATTAATTGACCATATATGTTTGGGTTTATATCTGGGATCTCTATTCTGTTCCACTGGTCTATGGGTCTGTTCTTGTGCCAAGGCCAAACTGTCTTGAGTACTGTGGCTTTGTATTAGAGCTTGAAGTCAGGGAGCATAATTTCCCCTACTTTATTCTTCCTTCTCATGATAGCTTTGGCTATTCAGGGTCTTTTGTCATTCCATATGAATTTTAGAACTATTTGCTCTGATTCATTGAAGAATACTGTTGGTATTTTGATAGGGATTTTACTGAAACTGTAAATTGCTTCAGGCAGGATGGCCATTTTGACAATATTAATTCTTCCTAGTGAAGAACATGGGATGAATTTCCATTTGTGAGTGTCCTCTTTAATTTCTCTTGAGAGTGTCTTGCAGTTTTCACAGTACAGGTCTTTCACTTCCTTTGTTAGGTTTATTCCTAGGTATTTTATTCTTATTGATGCAATTGTGAATGGAATTGTTTTCCTGATTTCTCTTTCTGCTATTTCACCATTAGTGTATACGCATGCAACAGATTTCTTTGTATTCATTTTGTATCCCACGGCTTTGCTGAATTCAGATATTAGATCTAATAGTTTTGGAGTGGAATCCTTAGGGTTTTTATGTACACTATCATGACATCTGCAAACAGGGAGAGTTTGACTTCTTCCTTACCAATCTGGATGCCTTCTACTTCTTCGTGTTGTCTGATTGCCATGGCTAGGACCACCAGAAGAACTATGTTTGAATAAAAGTGGGGACACTGGGCATCCTTATCTTGTTCCCGATCTTAAAGGAAAAGCTTTCAGCTTCTCATTGTTAAATATAATGTTGGCTGTGGGTTTGTCATATATGGCCCTTATTATGTTGAGGTGCTTGCACTCTATACCCATTTCGAGAGTTTTTATCATGAATGGATGTTGAATTTTTTGGGAATGCTTTTTCAGCATCTATGGAGATGATCATGTGGTTTTTGTCCTCTTTTTGTTGATGTAGTGGATGATGTTGATAGATTTTCAAATGTTGTACCATCCTTGCATCTGTGGGATGAATCCCACTTGATCATAATGGATGATCTTTTTCATGTATTTTGAATTCAGTTTGCTAATATTTTGTTGAATATTTTTGCATCTATGTTCATCAGGGATGTTGGTTTGTAATTTTTTTTTTTGTGGTGTCTTTGCCTGGTTTTCCCTTTAGAGTTATTATGGTCTCGTAGAGTGAGTTTGGGAGTATTCCTTCCTCTTCTACTTATTGGAAAACTTTAAGGAGGATGGGTATTAGGTCTTCACTAAATGTTTGATAAAATTCAGCAGTGAAACCATCTATCCCAGGCATTTTGTTCTTAGGTAGTTTTTTGATTACCAATTCAATTTCTTTGCTGGAAATTGGTCTATTCAGATTTTCTGTTTCTTCCTGGGTCAGCCTTGGAAGGTTGTATTTTCTAGAAAGTTGTCCATTTCTTCTAGGTAATCCAGTTTGTTACCATA
>JAVSCE010021134.1:0-44936 GCA_032199065.1 Smutsia gigantea
CCCACGCTACAGGTGCCCCCTCCTCCTCCGTAGGTCCCACGCTACAGGTGCCCCCTCCTCCTCCGTAGGTCCCACGCTACAGGTGCCCCCTCCTCCTCCGTAGGTCCCACGCTACAGGTGCCCCCTCCTCCTCCGTAGGTCCCACGCTACAGGTGCCCCCTCCTCCTCCGTAGGTCCCACGCTACAGGTGCCCCCTCCTCCTCCGTAGGTCCCACGCTACAGGTGCCCCCTCCTCCTCCGTAGGTCCCACCCTACAGGTGCCCCCTCCTCCTCCGTAGGTCCCACCCTACAGGTGCCCCTCCTAAGTAGGTGATATTCATGTGTTGCCAACCTTAAATAAAAAACATAAAACAGTTGTCTTCCTTGAAGGCGACTGCCAGGTCCCAGCAGGCTTTGCAGAAGAGCCCCTGTGTCTGTCACTTCCATTTCCTCAACCCCCACACAACAGGCAGAATTCTGGCCTCAAGCCATCACTACCAGGACACCCCTGAGTGCCTCATTTTAAAACCAGACAGGCGTGTTGCCATCTTTGCTTACTTTACCTCTAGGGTCTCCCCCCTTCAGCTCCTGGGTTTCCTACCTGTTCATTCTTGTGATGTTGTTCCCCCAAATCCTGTCTTTCTCTTCTCACCTGTGCTCACGACAGTGACCCCTCATGCACCTGCTTACATGGGTAACTTCTACATCCATGTCTCCAGCACAATTCAGTCCTCACCTCCACACCCCAAAGTCCACCTGCTACTGGACAAGTTCACTGGAATGTTTCAAAGGCATCTATCTCAAGGGTGATATATCCCAAATGGAAGTCACCATCTCCCCCCAAACCCTGCTCCCCCTCTGGCCTCCTGGGCTTGCTCTAGGAAAAGGGCACCAACATTCTGCAGAGAGTATGCTTGAGTCCCTTCTCTGCTCTGCCCTCCACATCAGGCTCGTCTTTAATGCCAGTTAATTCTGTTAGGAGAAAAGAATATGCTTCCAAGGGACAGATGCACAAGGATCTAGGAAGAGCTGGGCAGGCAAAAGGTAAAGAGAAAGAAGGCTTAACTCCTTCATGGTGACAAAAAGAAGGTTCGGGTTCATGTCTTTGGCAAGACCACATAGGGGAGAGGAGGCTGTTTTTGACTGAGTAAGACAGGAACTCTGCTGGAACCTTCTGAGGACAGACACACCTTGCAAGTAACCCTCAGACAGGGTGCTCTCCTGGCCCAAATGAAAAACAAAGCTGGAGAATGGTTTTGCCCTTAAGAGGTTCACTGAATTGCAGCTCTGGGGGTAAATAAATACAGGCATCAACAGAGAAATCTAAGGGTGCTGATTCTCTAGAACAGAAAGCAAAAGGCTAGCTCTCAGAGCAGTAGTGGTCCCCAAGCCTGCCACTTCCCAGTGCCATCACCCACCCAGGAGCCCTGGGGAAAAGAAGGTGCAAATGGGCAAAGAGACCGGCGGCCTTGAAAAACTGCCCAGTTGCATGGCATCATGGGAGATCAGTGTCTCCCTGCCCCCACCCCTAGGCAGGTTCAAACTGTAGCCACAGAAAAATGGGTCAGAAAGAGGCAAAGAGTAGGTAATGCACTACAGGGAAGAAGAAAGCACGGCGGCAGTGGTGGGTCCCACGTATCATAATCATATTCCTAACACACATGCTGTCTGTTTACATTTTCTATTGATTGTTACAGTAACTCAACGACATATGAGGACTGGAATTTTCTTCATTTTAGAATGAAGAAAACTGAATCTTAGGAAGGTTAAATGATTTGTCCAATGGCAAACAGCCAGTAAGTGGCAGAGCTGGGACCAGATTCCCCATTCTCTGATGCTCATTCTTCTTCCTAAATACCCACGGGCACCCCATGCCTGGTCAGGCTTGCCCTCCCCCCTGCCGACCCCCTGCCCTCTTCTCACCCACAGTTCTGGGATTGCTACCCATTCCAGGAACGTAAAGTCTGTGTGTAGAAATTTCAAATTATTCTCCTTATAAAGGAAAAAAACCCACCCAATCCTTCTTTTGAGCTTAGGTACAAATGGCAACCTCATCATTTAGTAGATAACATAGTCCTTGCCAGGGGACACTTTCTCAACAGGATCTCAGGTATCGCATTTATCAGAATGAAACCAGGTGAAGATGGGCAACAGGCAGACAAAGGTCTTTGGTTTCCTGTCGCGTACATAATGCATTCCTGCCCGAGACTTGCAATGCACAGGGAAGCTGCTTTCCCCATCTCTGCTGGTCCTACCACGGACCAAGATGTAGAACCTCCTGGATGCCTAAAGCCCACTTCCTCCCTTCCACTGGGAAGCAGAGACTGCCCACCAAGAGATCTGCTCCTGAATTCTACAGAGATCCAGAAATCTAACCCCAGTGAACAAGTTCAGATCTCCATGCAGAGGTTGTCCCTCTGTCCAACACCTCTTCATGTACAATTGCCCCTCACCCCGACCCCTTCCTTGTCTCTAAATGGCTCCTTAAAAGCACTGTTGCGGAAGGAGTGATAAATGGCCCACGTGGAAGCTGACTCTTACAAAAGCCCTCTGGGAAGGACAGTGGCCCCTCAGCCATCCAAGCCCCTGGGCAACACCATCTCTGCCACTGTCTCCCCCAAATCTTCTTACTGCAACATCAGTCCTTTCTCTTTTCGTATGTTCTTGGTGGCAACACAGTATCAACATTATCATACCTCTGTATTTTAGTATTACTTTATAATTTCAATATTTTATTGCACTAGAGTTTCCCAAACTCACACAGTGTTTGTGTGTGACAGATGAGAAAACTGAGGCCCAAGTGACACACTTAAGGTGACCCTCTGGGTGATGACTCCCTGGTTGGTGGAGTATGAATCCAGGTGACCTGACCCCTTGTGAACTGCCATCTCCAAAGGCAGCCTGCCCCACATAATGGCCCATGAAAGATCTAGAAAAGCCAGAGGAAATTTTAGTGCTAGAAAAGACTTACAGATTGTGAGTTCGTGTTTCTCATCAGAAACTATACTGCAGACAAATAAACTGTTTAAAATGTCTATTGCAAGATCTAGTAATAGAGGAAAGAGAGGAGACCAGTAATGTAGGAAATGAACTGCAACTTGTGCCAAGAGGAAGGGAGGGGAAGGGAAGGAGCTCTAAGCAGGTGCTGACAACATGCCCAGCTTCTGTGAACACCCGCAGTTGAGAGACACACATTTTAAATTTCAAAATGATAGCCTTTATCAGAAGTCATCTGGGCTACACACTCACATTACAAGCAGTATGCATTTTGTTGTAGAGAAGCCCAGGGTTGGGTGGCATGCCCAGAGAATGTTTTTGGACTTTGTAGGGAAGGAAATACTAGGTCTCATAATAGTGCAGAATGGTATGGGTAGGAAGAAGCAGGGGAAAGGACAGGGTCTAAAGCCATTTCTGGCCCCCCAGCCTCCCTTCTCCAGCCACTGTCCTGAGACTTGGGAGAAGGCAGGGGAATGCTGGTCCAGGACAGAAAGAGGAGGGCACAGGCCCCTGCCCTGCAGCCAAGGGCAGATGGGTGGCAGGGGAGATTTACCAACAGGAACTGCACAAACGGTTCATTCAGATTACAGCAGGACTCCCAGCAGAATGCACCAGGAACACGGATGTCCCCACTTCCACCAGAGCGTCCAGACCATGACACAGGATTCAAGAAATAACTTCAGGGGAGGGGATGTTTTCCTGCTGCAAAACTTGGATGCACTAGACACTCCCTCCTGGAGCTCACAGCAGTTAATCCAGCTTCCTGCTGTCAGTGGAGATAAGAAAGAGCTCTTCTCCCCATAGGAAAGAAGAGGAATCATTCTTCCCCATGAAAGGCTCTACACCAAAAGTGTCTCTTCAAATGAATTCACCAAAAAACAACAGTGAAAAAGGGAAATAAGGTTCCTCTGACTGTTTTTTTTTTAAATATAGGGAGTTTCACTAAATCAAAGGCATGGGTAATTAAAAAAACAATGGAGGCCATGAGTTTAAAATTATATAAAAACAAAAAAAAATCCTAAATGCATGATTAAAAAAAATGCATGGTTCAAAAATTATTTTTATATTATTTTGCAATGTGAAAAAGGCACACATTCAGTAAGCTCTCTGATCTTTCAAAGAAGGCTAGGCCAGTGTTTCTACATTTTGCCTTACTGGTAAGGGTTAGCCCAAGGTTAATTATAAAATCCCATCTAATTCTAGGTTCATCTATAGCCTGTCGTTAAGTGAAGATGTGCCAGTTCCTCCATGATGCTGCATGCTGTCTTATAGTCACTGACCCCATGGAACGTCCAGGGACCCCTGCGTGCCGATGTCCCCAGTGCAGCTCTCTGTCTTTCTCTACAACTCTACACACCCCAGCCCTGCCTGTCTGCTTCTGAAGGGCACCTCTAAGCTCTGCTGCTTCCCCTCCAAACCCTGTCCCCCTGGCTTGTTTGGGAAAGTAGCTCTGATGTCAGTATGCTGACTCTTCCAGACTGCGACTCTGAACATTGCAAAGTTAAGTTTTCAGAATTCACAAAAACCATTTCTCTCTTAAGTGCCTGGCTCTGGAAATTAAAGCCATGTCTGTTACAGATTCACAAAACTGATTCTGCAGCTCAGTGGATTTCTCTGTCCCAGGTGGTACCCACCCTGTCTGAGGAGATGAGTGATAATGAACCTTCACTATCTCTCCGAATAGCATCCTGCATCACCAGGGTGCTGTGGCCATCGCAGTAGTAGACTGCAGGATGTGGCGGGTATACTGAGATGCTACCACCAAGATGCCATTTCTGAGTTCAAATTCATGTTATCTCCTGTGGCCTCCATGTGTCAGAGCTTCCCCAGATTTAGGATGATGGAGGATAAAAGAAGTCTGCCCTCCATTTATAACTAGTTTTTGCCCAGATTGAGAGAGCTGTTCTTAAAAATTAAAAAAAAAAAGAGCCTGTAGCATTCTCAAAATGAACCGTGTTCAGGTGATGTGCATTAAGATGTGGATTTGGAGAATAATGAAAAGAAGTTACAGGCATGAAGGAAAAGGTATCTCTCCTTCAATATATAATATACATACATTACCCGTTGCATATATACAGATATATGTGTTTAAGTGTGTATATATAAAACAGCCCACGAGGTGGAGAACACAGCGTGAATTGTACGAACAAAGCAAGGCAGTTGATATCACTGAACAGACTGTGATTATGTTGATTGAAACCAGATTTAAAGGACCAGGAGAATTTGTTTGGCAACAGAGACCAGGACCAAAATATTCCCTCTGAGAGGAAGTCTCACCAGAGGAAATCCATGGTGGGTGGAGGGGCAGGGACAGGAGGTGGGGGTGGAGCGACACCGTGGGGTCAGGGCTGAGTTTGGGGCAGTGGTGTGGGAGAGATTCCTCTTTACACTTGCAAGGGTGTACGAGGCATATGGTGTGATCAATCCAGTGGGGAGGATGACGAGGCAAAGGGAATGCAGGCAGGGAAAGGGAGGGCACGAGGAAAGAACTGGACTGTTCATCCCTCTGCTGCCAGGCTGGGAAATAAACGGACTCCAATTCGGTAACTGAACAGTGAAAACATACTTCATCTCTTAACTGTCGGAATTCAAGGATGGGCGTTCAATCATGTGTAGGTTTGAAAGAAGCAAGATTAATGGACAGGGCTCACGGGGTGCATCAAAAGAATCTTTTTAGATGCAACCATTTGAGGAGGGGCGAGGGGCCGGAGATGGGGGAATCTGGCACATGGCCAATGCCTTGGAGAAGAAAATGGCAATTCAGAATTCCATCCTTCTAGGCCAGTCAAAGCCACTCCCAGCCACAGGTGACCACGGCCTGACTGAATGACAAAGCCTCTCAGATACAATACGAGGTCATGCTCTCCTGAGGGATCTCCCCAAATACATGCTTTGACATGCTGGCAGCATTTAAAAACAGTAATCGTTGTAAAGTAGGGGGTTTAGTATATTCAGAAGAACTTGGACATCATCTAACCCCTCAGCCTGCATTTTACGGCTGGAATAACGATGGCCCCAGGAGCCAAGGCAGTGGCCCAAGGTCGCACAGTGAGGAGCTGGGTTTTTATGCACCCAAGTAAATAGGTTTCTACATGTTCCTCTTTAGTTTTTTTTTTCTTTAAATTTTGTGCTGCTTGTATGACAGCTCTGTAACCCTCAAGAGATCAACTAGGTCGTAGGAGACACTCAAGGGATGTGGTCTAAGAACAGGCAAGCTAAATATGGAAGGGAAGCAAGCACCACACACTCAAGGCCTTTTCCTCCCAGGCACCAGGATGTCTACACTTGGGAGAATAAAACTCTTCTCTTAAAGGCAGAAAATTCTGGGAAGGAGAGAGGAGACGGCCTGAGGGGGGCCACAGAACCCAAATTGCAGCTCTTCCTAATTTCCTTTCCAATGCTCCCAAAAGGGACCTTGGTAAGTGCCCACTCTTCAAGGGCATTGGGGGGAAACTTCTTGGGAGCCACGTTCCTGCTGGTCACCCCACCATTCTTCGCCTAAACAAAAGTAACAAGTACACAGAGTTCGGGTCCCATGGCCGTCCCAGTCCTCCTGGGAAATCCCAACCTACGGCATTTCTCCCTTGTTCAGACTGAAGTGGAGGAATTTTCATTTTCAAGTTTGAACAGGAGACTCTACCAAGGTGGGGGGAAAGAAAAAGCAAATTACGTTTCAGTGAATAGGCAGTACTTTATGGATTTATTTCTCTACCACACGTGAGCAGATTCAAGTTCCCATTTTCCCTCTTGTGCTCTTTCCTGGATCCCCCTCAAGCATGTATGTGTGCACACACACGTCACTTCTGGAATGAACTGGTGCCTCGGAAAGTCTGGATCAGAAGGAGAATTTGTCAGAAAAATTATGAGAGAACAAGCAGTTGTCATAAGAGATACCCCTGGGGCTGGCAGTACATTCTTCTGGCATTATCGTCGCAGGCTGGTTTTGGAACTCAGCTGCAAAATGGGGCAGGCAGGTCCCGACTCTTGGGATGTTGGGACAGTGCCGACACACAACCAAGAGCTGCCCTCACCGTGGTGCGTTCCACCATTGGCCACAGCAGGATGCAGCTGTGCCAGCCTTTCAGGAAGAACATGCTAGATGTAAAACGGAGCGATCACAGAGCTGGCTTTGAAAATGTGTGAAGTATCTAGTGTCAACCTGTGCCTGGGACAGGCTAGAGTAGCTCAGCCTGGTGACTGGAGCACGGGCCCAGTGATACCCACAGATCCCTTCCAGCCCCTGTTTCTGGCTACCTGGACCTGGAGGCGCCTTAGAATGCTGCTCAGCGTCTCCAGAGAGATGAGCCACGTGTGGTGCGAGGATGGCTGAGTCAGGGGACCTGCTTTTTAGTCTCGGCTCTGCCACTTACAAGTTGGATGGTCTTGAGTAATTCCCGTCATCCATCTGAGTCTTGACAGGGAGCTGAAAAGACAAGCTTCTTGTAGAAATGTTTCTTAAGCAGCCACTCCTGGAGCGTGGTTCCTCTTAAATAAGCATGGATGCTGGTCCGACATGCACGCCATGCTTTTGCTGGAGGTGTGACTGCCGTGGTTCCCTTGATGCGGCAGCTCTGTAGGATCACTGGCCTGGGACTCAGGAGATCCAGTCCCACTAGGTGAGCCATGCAGAAGGGGGCTTTGATGCAAGTTGGTGGGATGTCAGACAGGCCCACACTTAAAGGCCTGCTCTGCCAACTCCCAGCAGACTGAGAGTAAATTACCTAATTTCTGTAAGCCTCAGTTTTCCCAACCGTTAAATCAGGCTAAGAATGCCTAACTCACAGAGCAGTTCAGGGGAATAAATGAGGCATTTGATGATATATGCCCACTGTGCACACAGCCTGGCACATAGCAGGCAGTCAATAAATAGTAGTTCCATTCATTTAGGAAAAGTCCTACTTCCAACCTTAATTTTCTCAGTAGTAAAGTTCTGGGTGATAAGTTCTGCCTTCTTTCTGCCCATGTGAGTTCTGCGCGGATGAAATAACAGAAACACGGGTCATTGTGGTGTTACTCCCTTCGAAAGCAGATGTGAGAGCTGTCACTCTGGGCAGCAGGGGTCCTTCCAGATCACAGCTGTGCCGGCTGCCCCGCTCAGGCACCAGGCTTCAGCCAGAGGTCTCCGCCACCTCCACTCTGCCTCTCCACGCAGCCGTCCCCAAGGACTCCAGCCCACACTGGCCTCTCCCAGCCCCAGAATCCACTGCTTTTGGGGAAGGGGGTGGTGCTCACTTAGCACAGAGTTGGGAGAGGCAAAGCACCGAGGACAGGAGCCTTGCTTGGGGGTCTGGGCCTTACACTTGCTATTTTCTGAGACTGGATGTATGGATCCATCTCTCTGAGCCTCAGCCTCCAATCAGGAAAAGGAAATAGCAACACCTGACCTGTCCATCTTAGGGGTCTTTCCAGTCTCAGTTGGTAAAATGTGAGCCATAAATGAATGCTAAAGAGAACGATACTAAAGAGATGATCCTGATGACATCATTTCATGAGTGAAGGACCCGCTTCCTAACGAGGTGGCAAGTTGTGTAAATAGAAGTGAGGTCTTATAGCATATCTAGCTATATTCCCCATCTCCATCCCTGCCCTGGGTCATAGAGGCCTGTGTCAAGGGACATAGGGAAAAAGCAAAAACTAGCCAATAAATTCAAATACGTGCAAGTGAGGTGGAATATGGTCTTTCTGAGTAGTGATGATTGAGAATCTTCCTTAGATCAGAGATCCCTAAACTTGGCCTGGCGTCACAGTCATCTGGGAGCGGATAATATTACAGAGTGGAAGGCCCTACCCCATGCTTACTGAATTAACATCATCAGGGGATGGGGCCCAGGAACCTATACATAAAAAATGTTTCATAATGATTCTGATAAGCACCAGGCTTGGGAACCACCTCCACGTCTACTTGCCGGCCTCTGTCCCCACATCACACTGGCACAACACCTAGCACAGGAATTGGCCCGACAGCCCTCGCTGCAATGAGCTGGAATTCCAAGTGGGTGGCCCTGCAATGGTGGACCGGTTGGGACCTCCCACATGGGAAGGAACTGCCAGGCTGTCCACCTGTGCTCGTGTAGCAGGCAGACAAAGCAGAGATCAGGCCACACCCAAGTTGGACCCCCGGCCCTTACTTTCATGTGGAAACAGATCCCACTTTGTTCCCATGCCTATCTTCAAGAGACACGATCAGTCCATACATATGTCATCCTATCACCTTTCATTAACATCACAAAGGCATAGGTGCCAGACATAGAAGGGGCTAATTCAATTTCTTAGGTGCAGAAACTGAGGCCCAGAGAGGGGCAACAGCTGGACCAAGTTCCCACTATAAACTGGCGACCCGGCTGTGTGCTGTGGTAGAAGGGAAAGAGAGCTGAGCCAGCCTTGTGGCTGTCCCGGCATTCCAAGACCTGTCAAAACCCCACACTGGGCTCATTTTTGCATCTGTACGCACCAGACTTCTGCCTCTAAAACCCAACCTCAGCAAAGGGAAGAGTCATCTCTTAGACCATGCTCCCTAAAGAAATCCATCCTCATAACCACCTGGACCCTCAGGGCTCTTTATCCCCGTGGCCTCACTCTGGTGGTTCCTTCTGCCTGTCATCTATGGCCCTGCCACAGCCACTCCGGCCCATCCATCTAGGGTCCTGCTGCAAAACTGACCTCAGACATTACAGTCACTCCCCTCCTCTCTGCAGTCTTTTGAGACCTGCCTCCTTCGAACTCCCACAGCATTCTGATGATCTCTTTTGTAGATGTTCTCTTTTGCCTTGCCCTTTGGGTGTTTCTTTATCCCTCATGGCAGTTATAGCTACATTTTGAACCTTTCAATACCCCCTACATTTTCTAGCACACACTTAGGTGATGACTATGAATTTGCTCAATTAAACTAGATCTTGACCTTATGCAATGGTCTGGGTCCTGCCCTTTTCATTCCAAAAGAAAGGACAGATGCCCTTGGCTAACCTATGGCATGGACGGCCCACCTTTGAATGGAAAGATAAACAGAGCAGAGCCTAAAGAGAATTTGAAGCCATCTGGATGAGATTTATTTGGCTTGCTCTTTTCAATGCAGAGCAGTAGGACAGGAAGAAAATTGCATGCATGCACTACACATGATATATGTATGTGTGTGCATGTATATATATATATATATATATATATATATATATATATATATATATATGTATATAAAACTTTAGAAGGTATTTTGAGACCAATTGATATCTCAGGATATGTGAATTTATGATATTAAGGCATCCATTTGCTCAAAGAATGTTTCCTGAGGTTGCTGCTCTGAAGATAATGCCTTCCCAATCTGGAGGCAGGTCCGGTGCTAGTCTGATATCATCTAGGGAAAGCATCCCTAGGGATGTCCTAAACCCTGCTCTGCAGGCATCTGACCTTGAAATGAGGTGAACTATAGTGACACTTCTTCCAAAAAAGCCTGTCCTACCACCTTCATGCCGACCAGTTGTTTGTCACTGCTACCAGTGAGGACACTATGAGGATAAGTTGTACAGGGTCTCCCCTAAGAGCTCATCTGGAACTTTCCTCAGTCACAGTGAAGATGTAGTCCTATCATCTCTTGAGAGCCAAGCACTAAGGTGGCCTGGCATTGGCACATGGCTATACAAGCCTAAGACAGGTCCTAACACATGAGTGTGAGCTCTGTCCTCCCAGGGTAAAAATAGGATGCTACATTAGTTTGCAAAGAGAGATTTAATGAGTCTTAAGAATGTGAAGTTAAGGAGAGGTAGTTTAAAGGGCCCAGCTGTTCTCCACATGCCTTCACTGAGGACACTGAAAGCAGTAGCAAGGGTGAAAGCAGTACTATCTGCTGGTCTACATGTGGGGTGTGGGGACACTGCACCTGTGCCCCTTCAGATTCATACTGGCAGTCCTTTTCTGGGTGCTCTCAATGTGCCAGGCACTATTCTAGGCACTGCCACATACCTTATATGTTATATGAGATCTTACTAATCCTTACCTCTGACCTCTGTGATAAGCACTATTTTCTTATTACAGAGGAGGAAAGTGAAGTTAGATAATCATTATTAATAATTATTAACAAGTAGTAGATCAGGGATTAGAATTCAGATATTCTGACTCCAAGCCTAATTTTTTTTCCATTGAACTAGAGGTGGCAAGGGGGTTGCAATCTAAGTTCCAAATCCAACTGATTTGATATATATGGTTACCTGCAGACCTCTGTTGAGGATTAAAAGACCTGTGAAGCTCAGTGGGAATGAGTACTATGATTGATTAACGATGTCTACTCTGGGCAAAGAAGTGACAGTGGGAAAGAGACATGTGATTGATTAATGATGTCTTCTGTGGGCAAAAGCTTGGCATGGCAGTACACATGCTGAATTTATCTGTCACCCCTGCACTAAAGTATACTTCAGTGAATGAGCAGGCTACCCTGTTACGAGGTTGACTGCAAGTTTAATTCTTCACCACTATCCTTTAAGAATTTCCTCACACACATACCCCTAACATTTTCAACATTCTCTTGATTTTCTTCCCCTGAGTTTTCCAAGTTCTCCACAATTCTCTTTAAGTATCTAGCCTCCAAAATAACTCCCGTGTCTGCATGGATAATGGACACAGATTTCCCTTCTTAGGGCTTCTTCCTGTGGGTTGCCCCAGTTTGACCTTCCTCACTATCCAGAAAGGCTCTCTGGGGATGGAAAACATTCCCAAAACACAGAGGAGGCATGTTTTACATGACCCTGACAACTATTGCCTGGAACGACCATTACTGGCCGAGGGCTGCAGCTGCCGGAGCTTGAGGAGTGGAGTCAAGGGGAGTCGGGTGTGTGAGGACATGTTAAGTGGGCAGTGGAAAGGCAGGACTACCCTGGAGCAAGAGGGAGAGCACAGACAGCTGGCAAGTCCTCAGACTTCAGGCCAAGGATTGCTGCTTGTTTTTGAGCAGGGACCTGAGGAGAGCAAGGAGCAAGTTTAATGACCAATAGCCATTCAGCCTAAAAGGGATTTCCTACCTTGTGCAACTAACCATTAAAAATAAATAAAAAGGAAAAGAGAGGAGGAAATGTCTCTTCTTCATTTTAACTCCATTGTCTTAATCATCGAAGTCATTTGGACGCTGCACTGCAGGCTGGGCTGATGGCAGCAGGGAACCTGGAGAAACCAGATCCCACCCTGGGCCCCCTTTAAGTGATTAAACTCCTATCAGACCAGGCTGGACCCCCTGACAGCAAGGACGTCATGCTTGGAGCAGCAAGCTGGGAAATACTCATTGGGCAAATCAAGACCTTAAAAAATAATTACGGCTCACACATCCTGAAACAATAATGACTTCAAAACTCCCTTCACATGTGATTTATATATAAGCATATTTCCCCCTTGAACCTTCTCCCCCATTCCCATTCTGCTCACTCCACCCAAATCCAAGTGGTTAGAAAGTCAATAATCTTAGGTCTTGCGAAAAAAGTCCAGATGGAAAAACCCTGGTCTGTGTCAGGCGGAAAAGGACTGCTAACACCACCTGCCATTAAAATTCTCATACACTCAGTTGTGCATGAATGGGAATATTTGCACAGATTCCAAGAGGTTCAAAGGGAAAAAGAGAAAAATTAATTAAGCCTACACTTCTCTGCCAAGGAATCGAATGCTCTTGGGAGCCTGGTTTTGAGGCAAAGAAATGTTCTCCTGCAGGGCTGCTGGTTCTGATCCAGTTTCTTGTAGAAAGAAAGGATAGCGAGGTTAAATCTGGGGTGGGGGCCACTGGAGTGGACACTGCCCTCTTTTGCTGTCCCTGGGAAGATGTCCCAGGTCATGGCAGGGAATGGTCACTAAATGTTCATCTACTATATGCTAAGTATACACAAAGGTAGGAAGAAACATGACGATGGAGAAACCCCCTTGGATGACTGGTCTTGTGGTGACAAAAGAACAAAACAGAGACCAGTCGTGCTTCCATGAGGTCCCAAGGGGGAAATGACAGGTGGGCTCAGGAAAAGGGAAACACTGAGAAGATAAGTTGCCCCTTAGGACAAACTGCAAATTGGAATGAGCATCTGGGATGGCCAATCAAGTATGATTTCGACGTCGGCCAGGAGGATGTGAACCAAGTGCTCAGACTGAGCTTGCATGCCTGTGAAGAAGAAAGAATTAGAGGCTAGAGACCCCAAAGAGAAAGCAGCTGGAGAAAGGTGGTCCCTTCAAGGTCCCGTTGATGAAACCTGCTCTAGGACGGCAGCCCCTTTTGGAAACAACAGCCAAAGCTCCCTGATACCCTGGGCCGGGGGCTTCAGCTGGGCCCTGCTCTTTCCTTCCTCGTATTGCAGCCACAGGGGTAAAAGAAATGGAAATGAAGTTTCACAGCCAAGCAAAGATCCAATATGTATGTTCCTCCCTGAAGATAACTGAAATATGAAAACAGCCCCAAAGAGGATGGAATCACTTACAAGACCTCTGGGAAAGAGCCTCTTGCAGAGGAAGGGCAGAAGCCAACACCATGTGTCACCCTAGCAGTGGGAGTAACAGCAACATCTTTGAGGGTAAAGGACATACATGTCCTTAACCGAGGGCCCCGGGGTCAGGGGACTGAGCTGTGAGCTTCCCAGAGCCTCTTCTCAGATGCTCCTCCCCTGGCCAGGATTGGCTGCCACCTGGGAGCTCCCAAAAAACTATGAGGGTCAAGGAGGAGAGGCGTGGTTAATCTCCATCTTCTGAATTCATCCCATTTGAGAATCCCGAAGAGGAAGAGAAGGTGAAATCTAAGCACAGAAAGGAGGAAGCCAGTTTGGGGACAGCCAAATCAGATGTTAATTTTGGGGGGAAGGAGGATGCAATAGTAGTGCTCACCAAATGAGAAATGGGGACATAAAGGAAATCGGCAAAGAGGGAGCTACAAACTTCACTGTTGCAGGTCTGCTCTATACAGAAGGAAGTATGAAGAGGAGGGAGACCAGGAACCCTCTGAAAGTCATGATAAAGACTCAGAAGCATGGGAGAACCACTATAAGATTTCAAGTAAAAAAATGACCCAGTAAGCTTTGCAAAGTGTGCAGAATGGCAATGTGTTACAGTCAAACCTGCTTCCCCAGATCTAAGGCGAATGGGATTTTCCAAGGCATGCAAAAAAAACCACACTGAGAAGTGAGTTACCATCTTATAAAACAGAAGAAGGGTTTGGAGAGGTCCACGTGTATGAACTTGATGTCTGTGAGAGTGTGTGTGTGTTTATGTGCATGCATGTGGGTGCATGCGTGCTCCTTTTTCTACATCATTGGTCACAGAGAAAAAAGGACCAGCTTACCTACCTGCCAAAATCATTTCAGAGCTTGTTTTTAAGGACTTTCAAAGAAGGAATAAGCTCCCTGTGGGAAGGGATTAAACCTCATTCAACTTTTTACATGGCCGTGTGGCTGAGTGGATGCTTGCCAAAGTGAATGAACGTCAGTGACCTGTTCTGGGAATTCATAATGCCACCTGGGGATGTTTCTTCCTTAGTCCCAGGTCTGCTCTTTGAGCCTACACCAGGTTTCTGCTAGACAGACACCTTTCATTCAATGAGTGACTTACTGTGTATTATAAACCAGGCACTGTGTTTGTTGCAGTTGGAAATGATGCCATGACTAAGCAGGAACAGTCCCTGTCCTCAAGAGGTCTATAGTCTAGTAAGAAAGGGGTTGAACCAGTAGTTAGAATAAGAAATGTTGGGTGTTAGGGAAAGTGCTGTGGGGCATGTGGTGGGGAGCCCCACAGGGGATTAGGGACAACCTCCCAAAGGAAGAGATGCTCAAGCTGACATCTGAAAGGTGGTAGGAATCGGGCAAGAGGCACGGGGGGCAAGAAAGATGTCGTGCCAGGTAGCAGGAACTAACCTATGTGCTGAGGCTTAGAGGCAAGAAGGTATGCTGTGTGTTCTGAGTAATAACAAAATCCAGTGTGGTTGCAGGGAAGAGAGGGAGAGGGAAAGTGAAAAGGAAAGGGGAGAAGAGGAGGTGAGGGAAGAAGGGGGAAGGGGAGAACGCAACAGAAGGAAGTATAAAGAGGAGGGAGATCATGGACCCTCTCAAAGTCATGATAAAGACTCGGAAGCATGGGAGAACCACTATAAGATTTCAAGTAAAAAAATGACCCAATTAGCTTTGCAAAGTGTGTGTGGAATGGCAAAGATGAAGTGGCTTTGATTAGGGGAGTGGCAGGGGAGAGAAGGAAATCTGGACAAGCCAGAGAGAGATTTCTAGAATTAAGATGATGTGGAGATTGCCTGGTGGTGGGGAATGAGAGTGGACAAGCTGGGAATGACTCCCAGGCATCTGACTTGACCAAATGCAGTAGCAGGTCGTTCCGCTGCTAAGCTGGGAAATGATGGAGAACATTCACCAGAGGCAGAGAGAGTTGGCAGCACAGAGTGGGCGCATAATGAGTCTGGGACGTGTGAGTTTAGGCGCACTGACACATTTGGGTGGAGTGTCTAGCAGGCAGGTAGACCTATGCGTCTGTAGCTTAAGAGGAAATACCTGTATGTTGGGGAGCCAGCTGTTTACAGATATAAGAGATCACCGGAATGCTTGAAATCGGCTATGGAAAAAGTGTGCAGAGAGGGGAACCCAGGTCAAGGAGAGGAAAAGTCAGCTAAGTAAAAGTGGGATGAAACTGCCACAGAGGTAGGACAGAACGCAGTGTGGAAGATCAAGGGGAGAGAGAATTTCAAGAAAGAAGACAACGTGGGAAAGGGTGCTTAAAGGCCATGCAAGGTGAGGTGGCTCTCTTGCCTGGGTCCAGTGACACAGCAGCCTGGTAAAGAAGGCAGAGCAGTTTGGCTGTGAGGGGAGGGGAGAGTCACGGTCAGCGTGGGAGTGGAGGCACCCCAGGATGGCCAGACACCACCATAGGTCTCAGACGCCGGAACTTCCCAGCGACAATACTCAGGAAGGGGGTTACATGAATTTCTGACTTCTGACCATACACACCTCAAATCCTAATATGCCACGAATTTATAAAGTTCCTGGTCTTTCTGGGATAAAAAACACTTCAAAACCATTTCCCCTTTGTTCTCATTCTCATTTATGCAGCAAAAGTATCGAGATGATTATTTTCCCCATTTTGCAGGTGAGCAAACCCAGGCAGGCATGGCCTTGGCTCTGTGACCCTGTGGGCAGGTGGTGGAGATGGGAAGGCAGCTCAGCAGTGTCCCTCTGCCTCCTGGGGGCACCACCTCTCCGGGCCCAGCAGCTGCAGGGGGCTCGGCACACTTGTGCTGCTAACAGAGCAGTCATTCAGGGCTTCTGGTGAACTTGGGCCCCAATCACTTGACCTAAGTGAGCTCAGTCTGTTTCCCTGTCTATTTCAGGAAGCCTGGCAAAAGTCTTGGCAAATCTCAGAGCTCAGAAACTGAATCTGGTCCTCATCATCCCATCTGTGCTGGGCCGCTCAGAGAGATTCTTACACAAGCCTCCCCTCCAGCAGTCAGACACTTAGCAGACTAAAGCCAGAGCCCTGACCCTTACTCACGGCTCCAAGGCGGAGGGGAGGAGGTGGCTCCCAGAGCTCTCAGCCGGGAGGCAGAAACAATGTGGACCACCTGTGCCCGAGAGCTTTCCAAAGAGCAAGTGTCAGCCCGGCCTGAGGCAGTAGGTGCGATCGGCCTCAGCAGCAGGGGGGTGATTAAATGATGTTGGCAAGGTTCCACCTGCGGCTGAAGAATCCGAAGCACCCAGAGTTCAGTGCATTTCTAGAGTGAGCAAAGGAGCTGGAGTACGTTGCAAAATCACAAAACTGGGGTATCATTTGTTCATTTTACACTCGCTTAATCGATGTTGGGCTAAGTGATTCTCTGATAGGGCTGGTGCATCCCCTCCTAAAGGGCACTTGGAAATGCGTGGAGGTGTTCCTTGTTGTCAGGGTGACTGGAAGGGGGAAGTCGTACTGGCATGTGATACTTGGGGTGTATCCAGCACCACTAAGGCCCGTCCTGAGCTAACTTCCCACAGTGTCCCTCTCAGAAACTCAGTATCCGTGGAGGAGCTAGAATTCCCCCATTCACTGTGGAATCCCTGGGATGCTTGAAAGCAGAAGTCATCACTAAGCAAACAGCATGCCCATCCTGCATGGGGGTCAGAGAGCAACCCTCTTTTTCTCTCTCCTCGCAACACCAAGACCCACCTTGCATGGAGTGGGGGCGATTACGGCCCCGAGTGTGCCAGAGTTGGCCCCATCTTCCTATACCCTGTGGACCGTCTGATTCCTCCCACTGACCTGCATTCCAGACCCTTCTCCCGGCCCAGCCTTCACCATCCCTGTCAATTATGAAAGGGCTTCAATTGAAGGATTGGACAGAACCAATTTTCTTGCACATCAATGTCTCTGAGTCATTGTTCCCAGTTTAGCTGCTGACTGCCCTCCAGCAAGATGCTTATTTCTCCGAGACTTGTCTCCCCTTCCCTCCCCTATGTCCACAGAAACAGGATGTAGACGTCGCTCACACTGCCCAGGGCGCAGGCAGGCTGAATCAAGGCAGGAGGAGAGCCCAGGCTCCTTTGAATAGAGAGGCTGTGTGTGCGTGAGCGTGTGTGTGTGTGCGTGCATGTGGTATTGAGGAGAGATGGATGGCTGATCATGGCCCATGGACTCCTTTAATCTGTTCAAGTATTCGGGGCTGGAGGCCAGGCCCAGGCACTCCTGCCTCTGCCTGGCTTGCGGGCATTTTCCTTCAGCTCCAGCTGACTCAGTGTACAGTCCAGGCAGGCACGGGCTGTGTTCAAGAAGCTTGGCAAAGCCTCCCAGACCTTCCATCCCAGACAACGATGGAAGACAGATGTGTGTAGTCAAAGAGTAACAGGAATCATGAAAAGGAGTAGCAGGCTTACATGTGCAGAGACAGGAGTCAGGGGAAGAGGGGCGGGATCTGTTTGAAAAAAGCCCAGGCAGGGCACCAGATGTGTGCTGGGTGACCCTGTGGGCAGGACAGCCCTGCTGGGAAGATGTTTCCACAGGAAGAGGGGCTGTGCTTTCTGCAGGGGGCTGGGGCCTACAGCTTCCATTTGCTGCACACATTAGGCCCAGAGATTTCTGTCCTGGCCCAGAAGAGATACTAGAGAGCAACCATCCACCTCCCAATCTCACCTGTGTCTCCACTGATCCAGAGAAGTTAACTACCTCAGCCAAAGGTGCACAGCCTGGGGGTAGGGCTGGGACAGGAACTCATAGCCACCAAGCCACCTTCTGCAGCACCCATCTGGTGCCCCGCTCACTGTGTCTTCCCGATATCTCTGTCCCTTCCACACTTACCCCCACCCTGTTGTCCCCAGCCTCCATCACTGCCCTCTGCTCCGCACCACTGGCCACCTGCTGTGCTACTCTCTCTCTGAGGCTCCCAGGAATCCACACTGTGGGAAAAGAAAGGAGGGGCCGCACTGAAAATACACATGGTTGAGTTGAGACGAGGAAAGCAGGACACCTTCTTCCTTGGCCGTGGCAGTTACTGAGACGAGAGACCCCACTTAAAGGGCTGCCACATTCAGCTTAATCCAGAAAAGAACTGGCTGCATATTTGCACCCAGCCCGCCCTGCACAGGGTGTGTGTGTGGAGGAGTTACGGATTGAATTGTGGCCCCACAAAAAGATGTGTTGAAATCCTAACCCCCCAGTACCTCAGAATGTTACCTTATTTGGAAATAAGGTCTTTACTGAGGTAATCAAGTTAAAATGAGGTCATTAGGGTGGGCCCTAATCCAATATGGCTGGTGTCCTTACAAAATGCGGAAATTGGGATACAGACATGCACAGAGGGAATGTGAAAATATACAGGCTGGGGAATGCCATGTGAAGATGGAGAATTCAAGTGATGCATCTACAAGCCAAGGAATACCTTGAGCCACTAGAAGCTGGAGAAAGCCCCAGGACAGGTCCTTCCCCAGCACCTTCTGATGGAGCACGGCTGTGCCAATACCTTGATTTTGGACTCCTGGCCTCCTGAATGGCAAGGCAGTAAACTGTTGTTTGAAGCCACCCAGGTCATGATATTTTGTTACAGCAGCCCTAGAAAGCTCTTAAACTTCCCCGTTCTTGTAGTCTCTCCAGACTACCTGCCATACCCAGGGCCTCATGCTATCATCCACAACAGACAATGTGAGGTTGAGTTTTGTTAGCAGAGTGCCAGCAGAGTCATGTATGCTGTACCTTAAAAGAGTTTCTGGAATGTGACTAGGAAACTCAAAGTGCTCCCTGCCCAGTCCCAACATCTTCCTCCCTTGCCCTCCTGAGCAGGTGCTCCAGAGAGTCTTGGTTGTCATGTCATGCCTGGTGATGATGGGCAGAGGAGGCCTTCAGGACAGCTGTTCCTGCTCTGTGCTCAGCTGGGGAAAAGATCTTGAACAAGTAGGGAGCAGAAGGGAGAAGAAAATCCTCCCACTACCCAACACATCTGTTGGGAGAACAAATACAGCTCAACGTGGATCAGAGTTCTAAGCAACAGAGAGAATGGTTTTACAATGAGGCACACAGATAAAGTCAACTGGAAAGCCTGCCGGCCAGGCTCCGATTCTTCCCCAATGGAACAAATACACTAATAAAGAAGGAGAGTCCAAGAGGGATTGGAAAGGGAAGCATGCACATGTAGGCAAATCGGGAAGCCGGAGAAAAGCTCACACTGTGAAATTGCATATCGTCTGAGGAAGAAGACAGAGCAGGACAGAAAGTACTAAAAGGCAGGAGAGAGGTAGGACTGGGGGCCAGAGAAAAGTCTTGTCTGTAAGTCAGGAACACCCCACAGTGTTAACACACTTGTAATAGACTTTAGAAGTCAAGACAATATGGATATAGATATTCATAATAATCTGTAATTGATTTCTCCATCTTAAAATTTATTTAATAAACTGTCATTTATTAAATGCTTCCTATGTTCCAGGCACTGTGCTAAATGAGCGCTGTATGTGGACTCAGTCGTTCAATCCTTGCACAATCTGATAAGGTCATCGGTTTATTTTCCCCATTTTATGGATGAGAACATTTGAGGATGACAGGTGTGGAAAGTAGCCACTAATAGGTGATGGAGCTGGGATTCAGAGCCAACCTAGCCTGGCTTCTGTAACCAAGTTCTTTTCCACTGCACTGCATGAGATGTGCACACTCAGCTGAAAGGCTGGTAGGTGGGGTGGGAGAGAAGACAAGAGGAAAGCGATCTAAGAATTAGATTGCAAAAGCACATGCATCTGGAAGATGAAGCTAATGGAGCAAAGGAAGGTGGCAGTCTTTCTCATAACCCACAGTGTTCTTCAGGGGGGCCGCTCCAGGGCTGGGGTGGGTGGCCCCTGGACCTGGCCACTGAGCCTCTCTGCTGCCCTCTGATAAGCAGCAACTCAGATTCCCTGCTCAGAGCTGACCCACTTTTCAAAAATCACCACCTTTCTTTAAAATATTAATGCCTTTAAACCCAGAAAGAAATCTATTCTAAGAAAATATCCAGATATGTGTACAAACATGTATATGAAAGGATGGCTAACTACAGTATAAAAAATGTGGCCAAAATAAAAATGGGCCACAGATGAAATGATTCAGGTATGGTGTAGGGTGGAATATTATACGGTGAATGTCATCCTATACAAAAATACTTAAAGCCATGAGGAAATAGATATGACGCAGTAGTAAGTGGAAAATGTCACTTAGATATTATTCATAAAATGGTGAATCGCAAACGTTCACATACACAGAGAGGGAGAACTTTAAGGGACAGATACCAAAATGTTGGGATTTCTAGTAATTGTCTTCCTTTTTATTCTTACTAATGTTTTCCTAATTCTCTACAATGAACATGCATTAGAACAGGTATAGTTCATAACCAGAAAACATTGATATTAAAATACTTCTGGAAGGATCCCCAGATCTTCAGCTGTCACTGTTAGCTGTCAATGTCATCCACTGTTCAGTGACCAGGCACAAGAAAGAGGGGACTTCAAGCAGCCCAAGTCAGCAATACAGTTCTTCCTTGGCCCTAATCTTAATCTAGGAAAAGTGGAACTCTTGAATTAAGGAGAAAAATTTTCTGTGTTTCTGATGAGATTAGGGAACTATAAACATGTCAACTATACCTGCTGATTTAATAGTGAATCAACACAAAATTGTGTCCAGGAAGCCAAGTGGGATGAGGATACCACGTGGAGGGTACTGTGGCTTACTGCACCTGGTAAGTGACAGCTCTGTGCGTGCAGCTGCCGCAAGAAGGGTGAAGGGCACCAAGAGACGGGGAGAATGGGGGGAGAAAATTATTTACAGATAAAGGCATGTGAGGTACTGGTTAGGAACGCATATTCTGGAATCAGCAAAGTGATTGCAAGCTTGGTGCTACCACTTCCTAACCATTTAACCCTGGGAAAGTTATGTGGTCATTCCACAAATAGCCACTGAGCAGCTACCATGTGCCACGTCGTATCCTAGGTCCTGGAGATACAGCAGTGAAGCCAGGATACAAAAAAGCTCTGCCCCCATGGAACTGCCTTTTAATAGGGAGAGACAGATAATAGTGGCACCCTCATTTTATTGTGCTTCACGTTACTGTACATCAAAGATACTTTGTTTTATGCAAATTGAAGGTTTGTGGGAACCCTGTATCGAGCAAATCTATCAGCACCATTTTTTCCAAGAGCACTTGCTCACTTCAAGTCTCTGCCCCATTTTGGTAATTCTCACTATATTCCAAACTTTTTCATTATTATCACATTTGTTATGGTGATCTGTGATCAGGGATCACAACTCAATAAAAGCTCAGGTGATGGCTAGCATTTTTTAGCAGTACGGTATTTTACTTTTAAGACTACAGTGTAGTGTAAACAGAACTTTTCTATGCACTGGGAAACCAAAAAATTCAACTGACTCGCTTTACTGGGGTTGTCTGGAAACAAACGTGCAATATCCCCAAGATAGACCTATACATTAGACAAACAAGTAAAATATATAGTTTCTCAGATGACCTTGGGAGCAATGGGAAAAAATCTGTCCAAGCCTTAGTCACCTTCTCTGCAAAAGTTGGATGGGGATAACAAAATAGCTATTTCATTGAGTAGTGATGAGGATTCATGAGATCATATATAAAGCACTGAGCATGGCTCTCAGGTCAATAAATATTAACTATTGCCATTATTTTGAGATTAAAAGAGCCAAATCTACTCTTCTTGTGTCTGAATGATAACACAGGGAAATGACAAGACATGGCTGCAAGCACTTGGAAATTGCAGAGGCAAAGGGGACTCAACCCCAAGTGATGAGGACACATTAAGCCAACAACACTGTAGTAGGGCCCTGAGTTTCCTACTGCCTGAACACAGAACAAGCTTTTTCCCACTCTGGGCTCTATGCAATGCCACAGGAAGTCCCAGGAATCCCGGATTACTTCTACTCTCATTCAGTAAAGATACTATTCACCTTTTGTTTTCTCCCATTCCCAGGTTTAACAAAAGGAGTTTCACCTGCTCCATGCTGCTCTGCCATAATTTCCTCCCCCCGTGTCTCTCTAAGGAGGGCAGAGGCCAAGAGGAGAGCAGGCCTACTGCTCCTTTAAGTCCACCCATGTCCATGGCCACCTGGAGTCATGAGGTTGCTTAGAGATTCAAATGGAGTTCTCCCAAAGCCTGGTGGAGCCAGATGACAGACCACAGAGCAGATTCCCACCCAGGCTTCACGACGAACCCCCAGAATACGAAGCTGTTTCTGATCCATGCCCCAACCGCTGGGCCAAAGGCCAATGATTCTCCAGGGGAAGAAGGAAAGAAATGATACCTGGTTAGGCAGAGAAAAAAGTTCCCATGAGTTATATCCTTTAAGCTTTGGGTTTCAGCCTCCTGGAGACAAGAAAGTCACCAGAGGCTAGACAAGGGCACAAAGAGACAGACGTGTGTTCTTGTGTGTACATGTGCCAGCAAATGCACGTGCAAGAATGTTTTAAGTAACTAAATTCAGGGCTTAAATCACATGGATCACCCTGGGATTTCCCAAACCAGTAGTTTATTTTGGGCAGACCTCAGAGGGGCTCAATGATTTGTTTGCACTTGACACCAAAGAGGATAGCTTGTTAGTGCCTTTCCTCTCCTCCGTAAAGCCAGCTTTGGCAGAGCTCTGCAAATGCAGGAAGTGTCAGGTTTCTCACTGAAGCCCTGCTCCTACACGCCAGGTAAGTCCTTCCTCTCCTGGGACTGGGATGCAACCAAAGGGCAAAATGTGTACCCAGTGTTAAATTTGAGAAACCCTTCAGGAAGGTGGAATCTCAGCCACTACAACCGACAATCAGAACCCCACAGATGAAGCAGAGCATTAACCAGGACAGATGAGAAGACCCTAAGAGGAATTTCCAGAAAGTTCAAAGAAAGTTCTTAGGAGGAAATAATGCAGACCAAAGACAAAAAATGGGGAGAGAAGCGATGAAGAGATGCAGTAGGCCCTCTCCCCCAAAACACAGTGCCCTGGGAGGCAGAAGTCACTCGAGACATAGTGTCTATTACCACTCTGCATAAACACTCTCCCTAAAGTCAGGCTTATTGGTCAAGCCCCAAATACTCGGTGCTTTTTCCCGTCTTTGTGCCATCCAGATCTATGCCCTAAAATTATCTTGCCTGATGAAGGGGTCTCCTTAATCACCCACCAGAAGTCTCTGGGACTGGAACTGCCCTCTGAGGGTCATACTCTCGTAGCCCTAATCATTTCTGTCTTGACTTTATTTAGTTGGGGATGTTGTATTTCTCTAGATTCACTGTAAATTCTCGGAGGTGAGGAGTCATGCATGTTCGTTCTCCCCTGAGCACAGGGCACAATACCGTATCAGGCACTTAGTAGCCAGTTGCCGAATGAGAGGCTTTTTTAGAACTAGAATTTATGCCCATTAGGTCATCAAGCAGAGTTCATTTTTTCAGATGAGATACATGAAGCAGACTGAACATTCAGACTGTTTTCCCTTTTCTTGTGGTCCTCATAATGACACATGCCGTTCTCAGGCATGGAAAGTCAGCTCATTTGGGGGGGCCTTAGGACATCACACACCTCGACTCATCACACAAATAACTCTATAAAAGGTCTCTGAGACCTTGACATGATCTGGCCGGCCTCTCTCACTCTCTGTCCCAGCCACACAAGTCTTCCTGCTGTCTTGAATGTACCAGTCTAAGATGTGGTCTATCCCACCACTCTGTCTTATTTTACACCATGACATTGATCCCTGTAGGAAAATTTCGTTTATTTGCCAATCTATTTATATGCTTTTTTGTTTCTGTATTTGGATTGTCACTGCTGGAATGTACGAACCGTGAGGGCAGAGTGCAAATCTTCTCATTCATTGCTCTCTCTACCATACCTGGAACACTGCCTAGCACAGCAGGGGCTTATTTCTGGAGAGAAGAATCTTTCCAGATACTGATGTAAAAGTTACCTGCCAGCAGAGTTCTCCCTGTTGTCAATATCGATGCCAAAAGAAATTCTTAGAGATCACGAATAGAAAGCCAAGACTTTATAGCCCTAGCCAGCAATCAGTCAGCCTGGGTTTTAAAGCTATCTAGCTGAAATTTCCCATGAAAAAAGAAGGCTTTTAAAAATGGCCACAGACCTTCCTACAGAAATACACTCAACCAAGACAGATCCATCGGCACTAAAAAGAGTCTCCCCAAATTCTGGGACCCCTTGTACTGCTGTAGGTTTGCCTGGGGCTCAGGTCAGTGTAACCAACGTTTCTTAAGCACTGTATTAGGTCCCGGAGTATATAAAGATAATTGGAATAGCGCCCTTACTCGCAGAGAGTGTATAGACTCATAAGGGAGATAGACACACGAGCATATATAATGTAGTAAATGGTAAAGTAGAGAGATGATATGGGCTTCCAGGAAGACTTCCTGCATGAACACCTGTAATAGTCAGCTAGGCAAACAAAGTCAAGAAGAGACCCTAAGCTTTGGGAAAAACATGAACAAAAGCGAAGTTGTGAGAAACTGCATGGATGCAGAAACCTCAAGCACAAAATGTGAGGCAGGCAGAGGGCGTCACGGAAGGACAAGTAAGTCACATCCCAGGAGCTTGGACGGTACCTGGCATGTGATGGGGAGAGTCTTCCTCAGCATGTTAGGCAGTACTGCGAGTATTTACTTTTCTTCCATAAGCGACAAAATGGTTCAACAGAAACCCCAGCTGATTCAAGAAACAAAGCAGAGAGGCGAGAAAATAGCTTGACCTTTGAAGTTAACCCCCAAATTAATCTAACAATTGGGCAAAAAAAGTAACAGTAAGGGAAGAATTCCACATATGAAATTGTGTACTTTGTACAGAAAGGCATGTAGCTTTTTCAAAAGGATGGATGAATGGAAGCCAGACAGACAGCAAATCTAACCCTGATGGAGGAGAGGCAGTGTGGATGGGCAGCACATGCATTTTGGAGTCAGAGAGATTCAGCTTCTGATCAAGCCTCTGCTGGGCAGGCAAGCTGCTTCGCTTCTCAGAGCCTCAGTTTTCTCATCTGAAAATGTGGGAACTTATGTCTGTCTTCTCGAGTTGCTATGGGGATTGGGGTTGTGCACATAAAGTGTGGTCTCCGTGTCACCACCCCAGAGGCAAATAAAAAAGCCAACAAATCCTGAACATACCTTTAAAAATTATCACATTAAAAACCCTCCACCTGGATCAGAAACTGGTTATCTAGGTAGGTGTCCAGGATTTAAGGATCTGAATCTTTGCCCTTTTGGAGATGCCTAAGGCCCTCTTTGTATAAGCTGTGATCAGCTTGAAAAATGCAGGGAATTCAAAGGAAAAAGCTCATATGCATTGGGAACTGCCTGTATCCAGTGAGGATATGCACTTTTTGAACTTCCCAGGGTGAGCTCTGTAGAGGAGAGCCTAAGATCTGCACTTGGGAAGAGAAGCTGAGCCACGGGCTTCCAGCCTCTCACGTGGAAGGCGTGCTCCCAGCTGCAAGGCCTGCCCAGCCCATGGGAGGGAGGTGAGAGCACCTGCTCTGCCAAGCCGCACCGAGCCTTGCTAAACTACAGGCGGAATTCATTTCATGCTTGTCTACTCCCATAAAGGCCCTGATTGAATTGTTACCTAAAGGTAAAGACTAGGGATGGTCCTGGACATGCTCTGAGGCCCTGAGTGAGTCCTGCGGAACATGGAAGCCTGTCCTTTTCCTAACTGGGTGTTCCGTGTGGTCTGTGTATTTATCACCCATATTAGTCTGTATTTGCTTGACTTCTCTCCTCCCTGGCGCAGAAGCTCCTAAGGAGGGTTCAGCCCCACGGTCCAGCGCAGGGGCCATGTGCAGCCCGGGGGAGACCACCTCTGTCTATCTCACCTGAGACTCCTCATGTGCCCCATCACTGTTTCCAGTTCTGATGTGATTTATTGATCATTCTAACGGATAATTTGGGGGGTAAATGCTCAGCTAACAGTTGTATTCTGTGAAAAGACTGGGTTTCTGAAGTTATTCATGTGTTACATGGCACGACTCCACTCCCTGGTCCACAGCTAATGAATTAGAGTGAACCTCTGGCTCAAATTGCCTCAGTCAGAATCTCTCTCTAAGGGATCTGGAACTGAGGCCCTGGAACACTCAGCCGGTAGGCCTAGAATGGGAAGGGGCACGGAGGCGTACAATCTAGCAGAGCCGCAGGACCGCGCAGAGAGAGCACAGCCTCCGGGCTCCGTGGGTAGGCTCTTATAAAACCTAGTTGCAGTTCCTGCCCTTGGGCTCCCGAAGATGACGCTGTATCTGCTTATTTTCCCCTTGGGTTAATTAGTAATATCAAAACAATAACGTGCTAGTAGTGCTAACATGTACAAAACCTTGACCATGTTCCAGATTCAGAATGTTACATTCTGTATCTTATTTAGTCCTTCTAACAATGAAATGTCATCCTTTTACACTTCGGGAAACAGACTGCACTGTAGCCATATTGTCAAGATCTCATAGCAAGAAGTGGAGATGGGATTTAAGACTAGGCCAATGCTTCGATTTTTAATTACAATAATATACAGCTGACAAAGACAGTGTTGCCTCTCTACGATGAGCCCCTGCTGTGGGGCAGGCACTGTGTTACCTGGTCCAACTCTCATCACCATCATCTCCATGGTGGCAGCCTGTGAGAATGTTTCACTTGACTGGAGCATTCTTAAGAACTTTGAAGGGATCCTCATTTCAAGACAGCAGACTGATTACCCACTGCAGTTTTCCTCCTCTTGCATCAAATCCATATACAGAACAGAAAATACGTTAAAAAATAATTTTTTTAATTGCAAAGGCTTGAAAAGAAGGGAGACTTTCACTGGCCAGAGACTCTAAGGACTCCCTAAAAGTAGGTAAACATCCAAGAAGCCACAGATCATTGAAGAAGCCGAAGCCAAGCGCAGAAACCACATGCAAAAGGAATGTAGGAGGATCTGCCCCAGAAGATACATTGGCCATGCATCCAAGGAAAGCCGGCACCATGAAAAGGTAGCAAACTACCACCAGAAAAACTCAAGCCCAAGGAAGCAGTGAAAAGGGCAACCAGAAAATGACTTTGAATATCTCATATCATGATCTCAAAGATATAAGGCAGTCCATCCACACAATGAGACCAGGAATGGGTCAAGGGGATTTTGAGAATGATAAGAAAACAAACCAAAAAGGTGTGGGGCCCTTGTAGAAGGGGGGGGGTCATCCATCTCCACCCCGGACCCACGATGATGCTGGACGGGAAGTTCTGTTTGGCAGACACAGATGTACCCGTGCAGAGTCTAGCAGGAGCAAGCAGCTGCCACATACAAGCTGTGTGGCTGGCTGGCGGGACGGTATACAACCCAGACTGAAATAACCCCAGATTTCCTGGACAACGTTTTGACTGCCCCATGCACATCCACTCAACATTCTGTCCACAAGCTGTCCCGCACAGATGGCAGTGCTCTGAGCTTATACCCCAGATGACATCATCAGAAAGAGGAGAAGTTATACACTGAGTCCTTCAAGCGCAGCTGAAACTTTTCTTCCATTTCTTAGGGTGGGAGACATCTGAAGGCTCCCTCCTAAACTCTCCGTGTTGCAGGAGCATGCAGGCACGGCAGTGTCTTGTGAAGGCACATTTTCCTAGCTTGGCTTGGAGAACAGCCATCTTCCACACAGAGCTATGTGCTATTAGCACAAGAATATACCAGTTTAAACCATGACATGTATTTTTAAGTAATTTACAGCTTGCAAAACACTGTCCTTCACATTATCTCATCTGAAACTCCACGTTAATTATGTTAAGTAGATAGGGTTTAGTATCCCAGTTTACAAAAGGAGGAAAGGGGGACATTAAGGCTTCAAGAAGTTGTGAGGATTAGAGACTGACAGAAGTGGAAGCAGACCCTGGGGTCCTCTTGTGTAAAATATTAGTTCTCAGCGTAGTTCACTGTAATGAGGTTTACATTCCTTCAGCATTTGCTCTAACGCAGAAATAGCGCAAGGAGCATGTTCACCTGAAGCTCCATGTGTAATCCTACGGGGGGCTACTGGAGGACCACTTTTTGCAACTCTTATGGTCAATGGGTAGAATGTTCCTCAGCCCTAGAGTCAACTTCCTATGCAGTTCATGCTCCCTTATGAACGTGTTCTGATTAGACTTTGGAAAACAGAATTAATTGCCTGGAGCTCAGAAATAAATGCTCTGGCTCATCTCTCTTCCCACTCCTTGAAAAATCACTGTCTCTTGATTAAAAACAAAAGCCACTATGGAAGGTGACTGCTGTGTGTATTCGGGGTGGGGGGATGGTGGCAGCTACACACCGCCAAGAATGACTTCAGTTCACCCTCGTGATATATACGAAGGAGCCTGTGGTTCTCTGCTTCTGCTGCTCTCACCGGGCTTGCCTCTGGTGGGCAGCCTGGAGCAGTCCCTGGTGCAGAATGATGTCTGACCCCACCTCACTGCCCAGTACTGTGGATTGGGGCCATGCCACTCACCTCCCCACTTGAACCACAGTCCCCATTCCTACCACCGGGTAGTGGGGTTCACAACACCACATTATAGTTCCTAAACTACCCTTAGGTCACTCAGCGGTACAGAGAACCCCGAGTCCAAAAATGCTTGTGTTAGACATCCAGCCGCAGCGGCCCTGACAGTGTATACAGTAATATATCTTTGTAAATGAAAAACCCAGGGACTGCAATTACTCCACTTGGTCCACTTTACAGTTCACAGTTATGTGGTTGGAAATATAACTTTTTCAGACCTTGATTGTTGGCTTCCTTCTCTGACCCTCTGTACGCTGACCCTCCTGCAAGCTCTGGCTTCCTAACCGGAAAATGTCAAGGAAGAGAGCTGCTTTCTTGGGACAAGAGGGCCATTGGTTAAAGCATGTCTTCAGGCTGAGCCTCTTTAGAAGCCCTGACCCAAGACAGGAACTTGGACTAGAACCCCCAGAGCTGAGAGGGAAAGAGGTGCTTGCTTTCCTAGTGAGCCATCAGGATCAG
This sequence comes from Smutsia gigantea, assembly GCA_032199065.1. Lineage (NCBI taxonomy): Eukaryota > Metazoa > Chordata > Mammalia > Pholidota > Manidae > Smutsia > Smutsia gigantea. The sequence continues at coordinate 29,408 of JAVSCE010021134.1, forward strand.
AAATCAGCAGCTCTGATCTGTAGCTAAGCCTAGAGGAGGGTGTCTGACCAGCATGCACATTCCCGGGGGAAGCAGTGCAGAAATATGATCATTCGGAGACCACAGACCATTTTGCATTCAAAATGTACTATGGAAAGTTGCCCTACAGCCTGGCAGAATATCCCCCTCTGAGAGCTGTTGGGGGAACTAATGATGCCATATAGAAAAGCACCTGCACGTTGATGCCCTGGGGATATGGGTCGATGTGCATCTCTCCCCTGCTCCCCACCATTCACCCTCAAAAGCCCCTCCAGCAGACGGCAGATGGTGGCACACTTCAGAATCCACTCAGCACCTGTGATCTGGCCTCCTGGTCTCCAGTTTCTGAAGCAAACTTGGGATGGGCAGTGGGTAGGAGAGCTCAACCCAGATTAGCCAAGCATCTTTCACTAAGTGAGGAGTTCTCACAAGCCCACGAAGGGGGAGATGGGAATGATGCCAGGACAGCTGCAGAGGGCGGGGCTGGGTGGGGTAGGTCAGGACGGCACCAAGGGGTTCACAGCCTTGCTGCACGTTGGAATCATCAGACGAGCATTAAAAAAATTCAGATGCCTCTGCCCCACCCCTAGACATCAACCTTGATTGGCCCGAATAACACACTGAGCAGCCATTGCTAGCCAAAGTTAAAAGACCTCAGAAAGTAAGGTGGGTGAGTCTTTGTTGAGCAAAGACCTGTGAGATGACACTACAGGTTCTCCTACGTCCCCATGTGGCCCTACCAAGAGGAGTTCTTGCATCCCATGTCCCAAGTTGCTGGATGGATGGCATGTCAGATGTCTGTCTGTGTCACAGTCATACACACTCTTACATAAGCTAAACAATGTGACCTTGCAAGTAACTCCAAATCAATCCACTACCAGCAAAAGAGGTTCTGTGGAATGTGGTAATTTAAGATTTTGAAACACACACACACACACACACACACACACACACACATCCATAAGAAACATCTACAGGTGATTCTGATGTCCAGGAATATGGACCCCCAGAGATGTACGAGAGACCTAAGCACGTGCCCATGTTCCACTTTGGGCCTGTGGAAGGGTCTGCAATGCAAGAAGCCCCCTCGGGAGCAAGTCACTGTCACAGTTTCAGATTCTCTGGGGCACGACTCTGACAGCCACCTTCCTTTGTGATCCTGAATGAAATCAAATTAAGATACAAATGTGTAAAAGACGGAAGAAGATTGGGATGTCCCTCCACTGGCAGCCACCCTGAACCCTCGGCATTGAGAGTTACTGTGTGGGTCCCTGTTTGCCCACAGCCAGGGGCAATAATCAATCCTCCCAGGAGGTGTGATCTTCCCCAGAGTCAGCGCTGGGCAGAGCAACCAGAGATCACATCAGGCCTGATGCTCACCCTCTGCGCCCCACTCATTGTTCCCTCACTCATTCACTCTCCCACCAGTCCAGCCAAAAGTCATTCTTTCACTGAATACCTGTTTATTAAGAGCTGTCTTCCACATTGAAGCTGAGTGATCCTTTTTAAAACAAAGGCTGATTGTGGGTCCTCGCAAGGCTGCAGTACTGTCCATTGTCCCTGGGGTAGAGAGCCAGCCCCCCCGGTGGCTCCGGCCTGACAGGCACCTCACTCTGCCCGCCCCACCACCCACCTGAACTTCTTTCTGTTCCTGTGGCCCATTTTTCTCACTATGGGGTCCTTTCCACCTGCTTCTCACTTGGAAATCTCTTCTCCCCCATCTCCTCCTACTTTCACCAATGATTACAAATCACATAACAGGCCATCAGAAAATCTCTCAGGTATTTCCCGGGGCTTCTTGCTCCACATATGTATCTCCCTCCACGTCAGTTGCTCTTGGAAGAATTGCCCTTTCTACCTCTATCCCAGACCCTGCTCACTGTTTCTTTTTGGACAAGAGCCACAAACACCGCTGTACCACAGGAAAACTCGTGGGAAGACACTGGGATCCTTCTCCAATTCCCTACCATTTTTTTCCCCCTCTTAGTAAAAAATCAGTCCTTCTCTAATGGCTCTATCATTGACTCTGCCTCAGTCAGGAGGTCCCCCAAAGACCTTGGGGGCCTTGCTGCAGACAGGTGGTAACTTTACACACCAGCCCCAAAAGGACATGTAAGCACTGAAGGAGGGAGTGGGGGATAATTCCTGACTCATGCAAGAATCAAAATGTAAAAGGAAACGTCAGAGGATAAGAGTGACAAGCTGAGGCCTCTCTCCCAGTAACCCAACCCACATTCAACTTGATTTCCTAGACTTGCTAACAGACCACAATCTAAAATATCTTCCTTTCTGTCTTTCATACATGTACCGAAAGAGAAGAATGTGAAAAAAACACACTGAAGGGTTCCTTGGTGATCATTTAAATGCTAAGAGAGAGAGAAAAAAATATCATATTAATCTACCAGCACCAAAAAATATCAGGTACTTAAAAAAAACTCGCTATGAGCAATAGTGGAATGGATTCTAACAAGAAGGAGTCTTACACTTGAGCTATAACCAATGCTATGATACTAATGCAGTTTCTTTTGGGGGAGCTAGTCTGACTCAAGCACTATGCAGATATAGTTTTGGAAGGAAGGTCCAGGAGAGAGAGGGAGACAGCGTGGCAGAAACCCCATGAAGCTATTTACCCTTCATATTTGTGCAGGACACGACACTCCTCTGGCAAAATTCTCTCTCTCGCACTGTGTGTGGGGTCATCAGAGCAGGACCACACCCTGAGGTGACCCCCCTCTTCATGGGATCCAGGTGGGACTCTGGCTTTGCCCTTTGACAAGCTGGAAACCAGGAGCAGCCTCCTACTGTGTGCAAGCATGGTACTTCATGCAGGGTCAGCGACAGGAGAGCCCTCAGACCAGACCAGCAGTCCCAACGCACAGGGTCGACCTTCTCGGTCCTGGAAGACCAGTTCACAGCCTGCACCATGACATCACAGCTCTCCCAGGCGCTTGCACCAAACCCTGGGGTTGCAGACCTGGGTCAAGCTGGCCACACTTGTCTTCTTTCCCAATTACTTCAGCCTGCAAGGACTCCTCCTTCCTCCAAACTCCCAAAGCCTCTGTGGTCCCTGTGACTCATGTGCCACTTGCCTCTCCATCCTGTGGACTATTTCTCTGCAAGTCTGTCCTGGACTCCCAACAAGACTGCAAGGCTCTTGAAGGTAAGACCTTGCCCGTCACCCCCTGATACTCCACCTGGTGCCTAGCACAGTGGTTAAAAAGACTCAGGAAAGGCAGGAGCCCTCTTAAAATAATACTTTTGTTTGGCAGATAAGAAAAATATCTAACAGATATGTTTTTTAAAGGCCCCCTTCTAAATTCCAAAGAAATTACTAAATAAGGATCTGCTTATTTTATTTCTTCTGGTATCTAGACCAATTGAAAACAGGATGTGAAAAAAAAAATGCCAAGGAGCTCACTGAGCAGGAGGGACTCAGAGGACAGAAGTGGACAGTAGATGGCAGTCTGTCCCTATGTCAGAAGTGGCCACAGAGACAACACTGCCGTGAGGCAGCAAAAACCCGCAGCGCTTAAGCACCTCAGTGGTGGGCGGACTGCAGCCATGTGTAGGGGCACTTCTGAAAGGCACACCTGTGTGCACACACCTCACATCTTCCAAACACCTGTACAATGTGCACCTACTCTGAAGTCCGCACAAAGAGCCAAGGTCCCCAGCATGATGGATTCGGGACATCCATCAGGAGACCCCTGGTCTGGCACTGGGCACTCAGGGACAAGAAAACTGCTCTCCTGCAGCAGTAAAGGCCATTCAGGGGCCTTTCAGACTGCTCTTCGCCTAGACGATTCTCCATCACTGTTACACTAAAGCAATGCTCTCACCAGGAACCCGCCCGTCATCTTCCAGGCTAATGCTGCTGACCCTGGAGCACAGTGATGTAACCTGCCTGCCTCCCTCAACAGCTCCTAGACCCTCAAGGTGAGAGCCACAGCACAGGGCCTGATACTTATCAGCCACCAACAGGACGCTTATTGGATAATCTTTAAACATGTGCTTTCTGGGTGTCTAGAAATGGATTGGAGATATTCACGTGCAGTGACACACAATCCCCCGTGGGTGAGAGCTCAGGTTTCCCAAAGAGCTAGGCAGACCAAGACGTGGGGTAGAGGGTCTCTAAAGAGCGCAAGAACAGCTTTTCCCAGTGAGCTTCCTGACCTCAGCCTTGGGACAGGCCAGAAGGAGACAGAACATGGCTCCAGACCCTTGGCAGGCTCATGACCTCTCTGGCATAGTCTGGACTCACGGATGACCTGTCATGTGTTCATTCATCCAACACATTTCTGTGGCAGACACTGTTCAAGGTGTGAGGGACAGAGATGAAAAGGCTGGCTCCCTTTCCTCACAGAGCTCATGTTCTAGTGAGGACACAGGAATGCAAATAAAACTCAGGACTGCTAAGTGGTATCACAGGGAGGCTGGGAAGGGAGTCCCAGCTCCCTGGGGAATGCAGGGAGGCTTCCCAGAGAAGGGAATGGTGAAGCAAGATATGATGATTTCAATATCCTTGGTGCAGAAGGGAGGGAGAGCATTCCAGACACAATACACACACAGAATATATCCTTCAATTCAAGAACAGTTGTATATTTCTGTCACTCATACCATTTTGCGACCAGGGGACATCTGCCTTTACATTTACGCCATCTCCTCTTCATGGATCCACCCATCCATGTTTTTTCTATTAATCCCCAATCCCCACAATAAATGATGAGGCAAGAAAGACTTAAAGGATCACCAAAGCCAGTAGCCCTTAACTCACTCACTTAAGTGAAACCTGGTGGGGTTCAGGGACTCCCCCAAAGTACAATTAGTCTCTGGTAGAGCTGAGGTGCAGTCTGGTCTTCTTGCTTGTAGTTCGGGATCTTTCTGACTTAACTTACTGATTTCAGCTACCCACAGACAGTTTTATCCCACATAAACCTCTTCCTATGTTTCCAACTTCCAATCCAAGATCTGCCACAAATCTAGCAAGCTTGCTTCTTCAGCACCTTATAAACATGCACTCATCCATATGTTCAGTAACTTATCTGGCATCATATAACTTAATTTCCTCCTCCACCCCCTCCACATTTCTGCACATAAGTCCTCCGGGCCAGCAGGGATACCTGGAAATCCCAGGCATGGAGCAGAGTGAGGCTTAGGCAGCAGCTGAGTCATGCAATATGTGAACTGTCACAACTGGCAGGGTCCTTTTGACCTTCTGGGGAGTGCAATCCCCTCTTTTTCCAGAAGGGGAAACCAGGCCCTTAGAGGGAGGGCGATTGGCTCAAGGTCACACAGCTAGTTTAAGTCCTTTGCAAGGAGAGATGCAATATGCTGTTCAAGGTAGCAAGCTGGGTGTCAGAACAGCTGAGCTCCTTCCCAATCATGGGACACATTTGTTGGGAATCTAATGATTATCAGAGTTGCATTTTCCTCCTGAGCCCAGTGGAAGCGGGGGGACATGCACTATGAACCATAAGACCAGGTCAGCTAGATGCAGGTCGAGAACTTAAACATATTCCCTACGGGATATTTTGGAGTCAGGGGGGGAGGATATTTTTAAATGTGTGTGGGGGGGTGCTCAGACCTAGAAACAAAGGGAGAGGGGCAGTAAATTGCAAGGACTTGGCTATAATAAAAAAATAAAAGGGCTATGTCCTCTTATAAAGAAGGGAAGCCTCACCCTACATGTGAAAAGTTGTTTTAAACAAAGTAAACACATTTTTTGAGCACCTACAATCTCACAGACATTAGGTTAGTGTTCTACAGTCACCTGCACATTGCAAATCCATTTAGGCAATATAATAAAGTCATTCCCATTAATTGTCTTAAGGTGCATGTATGCTAATGGTGGTGGGGAAATAGGTGGCAGGATAAGGAAGAGCAAGAGCCTTCAGTCACATCCCTGAGACAGCAAGCACTCTTGTGGCTTCCCTACTTCTGGTGCTGCCTGGACAAGGGCATGCAGCAGGTAAAGGCCAGCCTGGAGGCCTCTACAGCTGCTCTGTTCTGCAGCAAAGCCTGGGGAGGCCAGCCCTTCCCAGCAACTACTGCTTCCAACCTCTCAACGAGAAACCTACTTTGGCACTGCTATAAATGGAGGGAGTTTCTTAGCCTATTAAGGAAAGCCATTTCCAAATTCTGAAGAGCCCTCCTGTTCTCCATTCAGACTCTATTTTATTTTGATTCTGTGCAACCCTCATTGCAGGACTCAAGAATGCTGGGACCTACCACCTCTCGTGGGCGTGTGGATCAAAACCAGATGTCCAGCTCCAATCTTATAGAGTTTACAAGGAGGCAATTGTGGCTTAAATCAATACCCCCATTCTGGAAGGGCAGATTCCCTTGTCAACAGAACGGGAAGTAAAGGGGGAGGGCCGATGGGAGCTAAGACAGATCTGACACATGCTTGCCAGCAGGTGGCTAGAAAGCCTCCACATTTGTCTTGCACATTGAAAATGAGCCTTCCTGTGGAGCAGGTTACCCTCTGGGGTGACAGACTCTGCAGAGGGCTATCAAGTAATCTTCCATCTGGATGACATCACAGAATGCAGGAAGCAGAATCTGACTGGCAGGTGATAGGCTTGGGATGGCCACAGACTTCATGACAGAATGCCAGCATGTCAACATCTAGCTGTATAACTGTAAGCAAATCGCTTAACCTCACATAACCTCAGTCTCCTCATCTGTAGATGAGATTATTTTGGGCACTGAAATAACACCATCACTATTTGTAATAATGCGTGGCACCCAGAAAAATACTCTAATATTAACTATCGTTACTATCATCATTGGTCATTTAAAGGCCAATCTTATCTTAGAGATATTGACACTAAAAGGCATTCACATAGAAGCTGGGTGATTAGCATCAGACCTATCAGAAAGCCAAGCCCAACCCCTTTCAGCTCTGTACACACCGTGAGGCAAAGCCAACTACAAGAGCATTCTTGGCCAAAACAAAACACTACGGCAAATTCTTTGCATGCCTTTCTGCCTTTGACTCAGCCATTCCCCAAAGACAAAAAAATGGGAGCTCATTTAGGGCATGCCAAGATGCACTCCAAGCAAGGCATACTAGCACCGACTGAGTGGTAAGATGGGGCCACTACAGAATCCTAGGATGGTGGAATGGGACTCGGAGATATTCTAATTCAAGCTCTTCACTTACAGATGGGTAAATCAAGGCCTGGAGAGAACATTCAGGGTCACAAAACAACAGCCGATTAATAATAGAGCCCAATTTCAATCTTGGTCCCCTACCTCCAAGTCAATAATAGGCTTTCTGGGGCCCCCAGCTTCTTAAGATCACCTTAGCTGGGGATCTTTTAAGGTGAATAAGCTACCATTTACTCTTTCAGCTCTGGCCTTGAATGAACAAAAACCTTAATCCTTTCAAAAATCCCTGATCAAACAAATCCATAAAAGATTTGGAACTCAAATGTGTGCTCTGGAGATGCTACTAAAAAGTGAGAAATCACAACAGACCACACCTAATTTCATTTCACAATCTGTTCTTCTCCATCTGAGCCACAGTTATAGTGAGAGGTTTGTCCTGTAGGATGCCCAGAGCCACAGAGAGTGGCTGGTGGTTCCCGCTCATGACTGCTTGAGAAAGACCATGGCAGAGAGAAGGATACAAGCCAGCCAAAGCATTCCGACCACCTGGGGATGCACGTGCTCTCCGCACCTTGATATTTCTCAGTAGAATGAAAGACTGATATGGAAAACTATTAACAACAATAAAAAATACTTTAATGATCTTGGTTCATCTACAGGTGCTTTCATGGGTTCTAAAGAGAGTCCTCCGAAAGGCTTCCTTTGTCCAGCCTGGGTCTTAGTGGAAATCTGTCCAGGCAAGAGTGAAGTGTATCGACACTGGCCTTGTACTTCTTTAAAGCTCATACGTCCTCCATCCCCATATACAAATGATCTCAAAGAAGTTGCTCCCAACTTGTTCCACAAGCTGACCCTTCTGCAAGAAGCAATACAATGGCAGTCCAGTCTGAACCAGATGCCCATAACTGCTACCCATAAGCTGAATGAAGGCCTCCTGCCCACCCAGAGCCACCTCTGTGCTCACATGTCCCCCAGCACACATAGAAGGACACTAGGCCTCAGTGAACATTCTCTCGTGCTCTCCTCTTACTCTGCACACGCCTGTCGTTACACAAAGTACATCCACAGACCCTTAGCAGCAGCACCAAGCGAGGCTTAGGCTTGTCTCCAGTAGAAAATTTGGTTCTTCTCCAACCTCAATTTTAAGTAAAACTAAATCTAAAACCCTAGCAACGGTCATTAGTTCAACATCCCCCCTCCAGAAACTGCCTGCTTCATGAGAGAGTAAAACAGCAGCTGGTGAGCTCCTAAAGCAGGGTGGTGGGTTTTAAAGATCTACTGTGTCGGCCTGACTCCCCTCTCTCACTTCAGCCAACACGTGGATTTACATTCCCTCTAGTGGGGGTGGGATCTCAGGAAAAGGTCTGGAGAAGCCTGAAACAGAAGCTGCCTGTTCGATTATTCGTCCTCAGTGGAGGGGAAGAGGAGAGGCCTGAACATCTGATACATCTGGGAGGGGAACTGCAGAGATGGGAAATGTTATGTAATTAAACTCTGCTGGCCTGTCCTGTCTGGGGAATGTGAGACCCATCAGCAGTGACCTCTTCCAATCAACTTAATTGGCCCAATCTCGCCAAGAAAAGCAACAGAATTGGTTTAGTGCCTCATGGAAATAGCTTAGCTCCTGACTATTTATGGCCACTGAACTCAAGGATGGGAGCCTGACTCTGAGCCAGCAGTTGACAGCGTGTGCTGACTTCTGGGAGGACTCGGAGGCTTCAGTGGGTTTCCCTGCCCCTCTGTGCCTCCATTTCTGCCTCTGGGGAAAGTGGCTGTATCAGCTGGCTGCGCTGGACATACAGCATTTCACAGATCCAAAGCCCATGCCCTCTTCTTCCCAGCAGGCTCCTGCTTGCGAAGGACCATGGTCTAGAGAAAAACGGATCTTCATGGTAACCCAGGATGGCTGGGCTTTCTCTTCTTTTACTCAAATAGGCCAAGGACAATTAGTGTTTTCTCTGTTCTCACATTTGTTTCGGCGTCATGATCTGCATAGCTCATGTTAAAGAATAGGAAAATGTCCATCTGATGATTGATTAATCACATTGATTTTTGGACCACCCTTCTTCTGAATAGTTCAAAGACCAATCATGAAGAAAGATTACCATCAACTATAATCTAGATTTGGCTGCCTCCATTTTATGGATGAATAAACTGAAGCAGTTACAGAAAGTTCTGTTTAAACAGTAGGTGAACAGTGGACTTCCGTGGACCTGGAGATTATTTTACCAGACTTGCCTGTAAAGGCGAAGGGGTACAGATCCCATTTTCCTAGAGCCTACATTCAAGTAGACGTCATCTTTGATTAAAGCTTTATACTCCTAAGCTCACCAAGCTTTGACTGGGGGAAAAGCAACATGAACTTTTTTCTCATTCTGTCATTGCAGACATTGCCATTTTATAAATGGAAAAATGGAGGCTCAGAGAGATTAGGAAACTTGCCCGAAGTCACATTGCTCCAAAGTGGCAGTACTGGACTAGAATCAAGGCATTCCCAACAAGCAGCCCCCCACTTCCACCACACTATCCTCAGCCATCAGACCTTCTGATCGGTGGTCAAACCGTCTATCAACTCTCTCTTATCTAGATGAACTTCCCCTAGAAATAAGGTAGCACCTCAAAATGGCACAGCTATTATACAGTTTCATGAATTCAAAAATGTCATGAATCAAATCAAGGCCCCCTAATCATATGCCCTCCCCCAATTAGAACCTAAAGAATGAGGTGCCCTCTCGCCATGTCCAGGAAAGCAGGTATGTGTAGCCAAATCACCCCCTCTCCCTGCCTTGATCCAGCCACCCCACTGGCTCTCTCAGGGTGTGAACCCAGCCAGCTTTATGCTTCTCTCAGTCCTCCTATGCTCACTGACTTTCTTTTCTCTATACCTTTTTTACTTTAGATACACATCTGAGCACCCAAGACAATTTTCATCCTTCCTCAGATACACAGAATTCCTGCAAAAACATCCACCCCACTCCCTCACAAGAGCCTGAACAGACACCCCTCCTATCCTCCTGGCTAGCTTCCTTCCAGTTACTTACCTCCAGACCTATAGTGTGCAAGCATGCACACACACACACACACACACACACACACACACGTTATCTTTACACTCATAACCCAGAACATATCAGAGATTAATAAACACTCTCAACCTTTATCTTTCTTGCTCACTGCTTTGCCCTTCTTCAGCCCCACGTATCACGTCTCCTCCCTGCTAGTGAACAGGCACTGTACACTCTCAGAAACTCAGTCATCAAATGTATGAGAACCTGGATTAGCAGCCCTCCATACCGCAGTTCTCAGCTCACACCCCCCTACAAGAAACAGTAACACCCTCCAGCTCCCTCCCCAACACACAAAACTATACATCATCCCTATTTTCTAACCCTTTTAACAAAACAGATATATTTCATATCAGCTTCCCTTTGGCCCCCAAGATCCATAAACATCTCTAGAAACTGAATTATAGTTCTTGAAGAAACCTCAACTAGCACCAGCTCTCTTTATTCATCCTGGCAAAATTGCAGCAGTCAGCTGAGCCCCAAGAAGGAATTTTTCCAGGGCACTGTGCCATGCCCCAGTACCCAGCCATGGGTCCAGCATTCAGTAGGCATTCCATAAATGTTAACTGATAATCAATATTAATTGGTGACAGTGAAATCCTCTATTAAATAAGAAACCATTATGTGACATAATACAACATGCATCTCTGGCAGTAGGCATGCAAAATATATTCCTCCCCTCACTCCAGTCTTATGCAGACATACTTCCTGATCCGACCTGGTGCCAACACACAGGACTTTTCCCCTTAAATGTACATCCCTCATTCTACGCCTTCTCCAATTCCCTCCTCTCTGGGGAAGTAAGGAGGGGGAGAAGGCAAAAAACAAACCAGCATCCTTCCCTGCAAATGCCTTGGCTCTCTAAAACGAGTGTCTGAGTCCACACTTTTCTACCACCACATGCCCTAATGGTATCCCAGCCAAATTTCCCAGTGCACATTCACAAAGGTCACGCTCTGCTCTGCACAGAAACCCCTACCCCCATCCCTTTGGTAATCCTCACCTTCCACATGTCCGTCCACCTTTGGCTCCCACATACAGCCCCTGTCCCACACCACACCCACTCCATGTGTCTGTGCAGGCATGCACAAGCCATCTGTCTTCAACACACTGTACCTTTCCGGCTCTGACACCCTTCGCAGGCACAGATTTCTCATTAGCTACACCTATGCTTCCACATGCTCTCGTCTGCCAGTCACACATATGCCCATCCAACAGACTCCTCAGAAGCACACCCTCCATGGGGCACAGAGCAGGGTGCAGCTCCGGCTCTCTGGCCACCCCCACACACACCCTCATGCAGAGACTTTCCAAAGACCTCCTCTGACCATACAGAGCACTCAAGGGTCCTGATTTCCCTCTATAAAAACGCAGAGCCCATTCACACAAGGCAATCCTCCATTTCCAGCTACAACACAGTTCTCACCAACACAAAATCTTACCTCCCCAACCCCCTGCAAACCCCACAGACGCTGCTTTCCTCCAACACCATTCACAGAGCTTGATTTCTTTCATCTCCCTCCACTCCCAAAGCCATACCGAGGTTTAAGCATTTGAGCCCAAGGCAGGTGGTTGGATTTTATCTCCTGAATTCTACCTCTCAACTTTCTTTGTGCAATATGTCAGTGAGGAATTGAGGGCAGGAGGGGGCAGGCGGAGTATGCTGGAGAATTTCTGAGTGTTGTGAAACCAGACCGGTTGCAAAGTTCCCTGTACGCTACAACTTTCTCCCATCCTGACGCTTAGGGCAGGCTTAGATTGCCTTTCTTGCTCTATTCTGAAGGGTGGGAGAGGGCATCTGTTTATTAAAAAGCAGGTCGTCTGGCACCACATTCCGTAGTCGGCTGAGTTACAAACATCAAACTCCAGGAGTGCCACCCGCCCGCGTTTGCCGCCCCGGCAGCTCCCGCCTCCTGCTCTCCGCACACATAAACAAGTCCACCGGCGCGCGGTCTCCCAGCTCTCCAGCTCTGAGCCCAGCGCTCCGGCTGCGTCTGGGCAGCTGCCTCCACTCAGACTCTGAACCTGCCGCCCGCCGCCAGAGGTCCAGACTAGGCGGTGTGGTTCTGCATTTTCTCCACCTGGAATTCCCCGAGCCACTAAGAGGGATCCTTACTAGTCAGCAGCCCCTGCCCGGTCCGGGCATTGAAGCGCTGACGAGGAACGCAGGAGCCCAACTCCAACTCCCGCAAAGAAGCAGCGCCTCCTCGCCACGCATCCACTTGCGCCCGAAAGCAGCAGAGTCCCCTCCCCCACACAGCCCCTCCGTCCCCGATCTTCAACCCCAAGCGCCCCAAATTGCAGTAGGACTATGACTAGAGACCTGGGGCAAGAGAACAGCTTGGTCCACTGAGGGTCCCTTTAACTCGGCCCTAGCCCCGCCGGTCCCGGGGTCTCCCAGCTACCCCCACCTCGGCCTCAATTCCTCGAGCCGGCTGGGAGAAACCGCCAGGAATTCCCTAGGGATGGCCTGGCCCGCGCGCCCGCCTCTCCGGCGGGGTCCCAGCTGCGCCAGCCGCGCTCTGCGGGGTGGGCTCTGGCCAGGACCCGCCCGGAGTGCCGGGTCGTTCCGAGGAAGCTTTCGGCGGAGGCAGGGTACTCCAGAACAGGTACGCCGCGCCGGCCAGGAGTTTCAACACCCCAAACCGGGAAGCGACGGTCCAGGTCGGAAGCTGCGAGTCCCCTCCCCCAGCCCACGCCCGGGCCTTGGGGGCTGAGGCGTGCGGGGAGTCCGGCGCGGCGGGGCGCGGGGCGCGTGCCGGGGAGGGCGGCCGCACGCTCGCCCCCTCCCTGCCTGGGATCTGCAGCCACCCCCTTTTGTTACGGGATGCGCCGGGAGCCATCTCCGCAGCAGCAGGGGCGTGGGGGCTGGCGGTTCTGTTGGGTCCCTTTCCTGCCCTTCCGTCGTCCCCTTTCCCCCCGTCTCCGCCCCCCACTGCCAATCCCTTAAACCTAAACACTTTCCCAGATACGGGGCGGTTTCTCGGGCGGCCGAGGAACGCCAGAGGAGGTGGGGAGGAGTGTCCGCGTGTGTGTCTGTGTCTGTGAGTGTGTGGTGGGGAGGGGGTGGCTGTGGGTGAGTCTCGGCCTGGGCCGATCCCAGCGCAAACTTCGGGGAAGACACGAGCCGGGGAAAGCGAGCGAGTGCGGCGCGCTGGGGGTGGGGGCGGCCGCGCGCTAGCCCCCTGGAAAACCCCCCACCCCCAAACCTGCCCACTCGCTGTGCCCTCCTCCCCTTACCGTGGCAGAAGTAACCATGGCATCCGTGTGACCGTTTCCAGGGACGTCGACATGTAGAGAAAGGTGGACGCGAGCTCGGTCATCAAAGTCTCCCCCACCCCGCCGCCGCCACTACCCAGCAGGGGAAAAAAGAGAAGAAAGAAAGAGAGGGAAGAAAGTAGTTGCGCCGGGCTTTCTCGCAGGGCCGCGCGCGGAGCTGGTCGGTAGGGAGAGGAGCTTTCAACTCTGAGTCCCGTGAACAGAATCTGCGCGGTTATAACCAGCCAACCCGGCCAGATGGCTCCGCGCTCAGCGCCTTAACCCCTTCCGCGCCGCGCCGCCCGCCCCCGCGCCCGCCCGCCGCGCAGGCCCGCACCCTAGCGCAGCTCCGATGTGGGCCCTGGGACCAGTGTAGGGACGAAGTCATTTCACCTAGCCTCTCTTAAAGAAAAACACCAAAAACTTCCAGATTAGTAGCATGCTTCAGTATCCCCTTGGTTTCCCTTTTAGAGATCCAGGAAAAAAAAAAAAAGAAATACTCAACTTTCCACTGCATATTACATGTTAATGTCTTCGGCCTGTCTTAATTGTTCTTTTTCATGAAAAAAAATCATTTTGCTCTTCTTTATTCTTTTTAAGATTTTCTTTAGTAGGCAGAAGGGCCTTTCTTGCCCCTTCCCTTTGGCGGCTTGGATGTTATGCGCAAACTCCTCCTCCAAACCTTAGACCCTTCCAGCTCCAGATCTCTCCCCACCTCCTATCAAGCCCACCCGCACTCCTTCCCCAACCCCACAACACGAACACGCCCGAGAACAATCGCTCCCCAGCGAACTCGCCGCTCCCGGGGACCAGCGGGAGCGTCAAGGGAGATCAAGTCCGAGAGGTATGGAGGGTGGGGGGTTGGGGGTCAAGGGAGGGGCGACTCTATGTGTGTGTGTGTGTGTGTGTGTGTGTGTGTGTGTGTGTGTGTGTGTTTGCACGAGAGTGAGTGTGGAAGGGAGAGAGCGATGGCTCGGAGCCTCCCATTTCACCCAGCCTCCAACTTCTCCTAAGCCCCTTCCTTCCAAACCGGGATGGGGCCCTGCAGCTGAGTACCCACCCAGCATCCACCCATCTGCACTCCGGGACAGCGCGGGAAGCAGAGAAGGCAAGCAACAGACAAACCTCTTCTTAGCGCTCAGAAAGTAGTGACGCTCATTTCCCACCCATAGATTATTCGAGGAAAGGATGCGGGGGGCAGGAGGGAGGTGTGTTCAAAATCTCTTATTTGAGATAATTATAGCAGCCCATTAGACCCCACTTCTTCTGAGATCGTTCTCTCTAAATTTATAGAGTTAAGTCATCTTTCTTTCACCCGTTTGTCATGGAGAGAAGTGGGGGAGAAAACGTCACATAGGAGTCAAAGAAAAATCCAGAGCCTGGGAGTGGTTTTGTGCTCCTAGCCGCCTCCTGTCCAGCTCCCCGGTGGCGGCGTGGCGGACCTCTCCTCTGAGGCCCCCACCCCTTCCTCCCTGCCATCTCAGCCACTCCTCGCCCCATTTCTTGCCAGGACCTTTTGACTCACAGGCGACTCGGGGAGGAGAGTGAGTAAGCATCCCATCTCCTCCTTGCCTTCTGTCCTAGGTGGACGTCCAGCGACCCACTGTATGTTTCAGCTAGGATCAGCTTCAAGACATCCACATTCTTTTGATTTGTTTGAGAATTTGGACAAACACGAGCAGCGCTGGCATTGCGCCAACCAGATCAGACCGAATGCGGTGCAAAGAGAGGCTGCGCGGTCCCAGGGGAGGTAGGAAGGGACGGGGAGTCTGGGGGCTGCACACTAGATAGATTGTACCTGCCTCGTCATTATCCTGGCAGATGCAGGATGCCACATCGAAAACAGCCAGAAGTGCCCACTGAGGCCCAGGGGAGCCGCTTCCCGCGGTCCCTGGGAAGAGCAGGGTCTCCTTCAGTGCCTCCCTTGTGCCAAAAAGTCGAGGTTCTCCTCCGGGGCAGATTAGGTTGCCAAGTCGTCCCCTCCACCCGGCACACAGCACCATGAAGGTTTGGACTGGGCGTGATCTGGGTTCTGGTTTTCTCCGTCTGCTCCGGCCCGCCTCCCTACCCTCCCT
>JAVSCE010021135.1:0-48095 GCA_032199065.1 Smutsia gigantea
AGGCAGTTCTAAAGCTTAGAGGTTACCTTTTAGGAGCCAAGGGTGCAAGTCAAACGTATCTTTGGGCCAGACCAATCCTTTGCTGTGTGGGTACTTTATGGCTTCAGTAGGAAATGTCTGGTCACCTAGCTGCTTCACTAACTCAGCTGATATCTGCCACTTATTCTGTTTCTTTTTTTTCAATCTTATATCTTATCCTCTGTTGTGAAATGACTTTAGTCTTTCCCAAAGCTAAGACTTTTTTGTGTGTGTGTGTGTGTGTTTTTTTTTGTAACCAGCAGAAGGTTTTTAGTTTGAGATAAGTGAGGATTTGGGGTCTTCTTCTTGACAACCTTGGTGTTGGGTGGTGTGTTTCAGAAGGCAAGACTCAGACTGAATTCTGTGACACATGCAGACCCTTATTAGCAGGCAGGCAATAAATAAGTTTAAACCAATAACATTAAAAAAAACTCAGAAGACATTTATTTACCTTCCCACATCACCAACCATGAATATGAGTGGCTCTGACATCCTATGGGGAACTCCCATCTTTGGTCATGGCATTAAGAGCTCCTGTGTTTGGTTTCATGAACCCTCTTTGAAATGAAAGATATTTTTTAAATTCAATAAAGGCTCAGGTCTCTGTCCTTACAAAGCATTCTGCCAGTCTTGAGGAAAAGGTTCATTTGAGGCAGATGTGAAAGTATTCAAGCTTTATGGCTCAGATGAGTAGTTAGGTAATGGAATCATTTTGAGTCTAAACACAGCCCGCTGCCCTGGGCCTGGAATGCCCTTTCTAACAGCGGTAGGCTGTCCTTGACCCAGACTTACACTCTGTCTAGCAAGGGCAGAGGTGCCCATATAATATCCTGCCAGTCTCGAACTCATTTCACTGATAGAAAACCATTTCTTATGCTAATCATAAAACCCACCAGGGATGGTGAAGCCTTCTAGACAGTTGAGACTGGTAACTCTCTAGAGTGTGGGCTCCAGATTATTCTTTCAAGGTGCTAACTGAACACTCTTTTACTGTGTATCCTAATTAGAATACATCAAATGTAAACTAATTGCCCCTAGGATATACATGAAAACTAACTTGTGAATACAATATGCTATCTATGCTGAAGGGGAAGTATTTAAATTTACACACTATTTTAAATATTTTAATATTTAAGAGTACACATTAAACTATATGAAAAGCCCTTCTTGAAAAGGCTGTTGATTCAGCTCCAATTTCAATGGCCCACCTGGATTCTTTGATGTTCTTTTTTAAATATCTGCCACTTTTGTCCAAAGACCCCTTGACAAGGGTCTGTAAGGTCAAAACTATTTTCATAGTAACTCTGAGATGTTATGTGCCTTTTACAGAGCATTGAAATCTGCAGTAATGTTGAAAAAGGAACGGTGGGTAGAACTTCTGGCATTTTAACGTTAACTAAGATGGCAGCACCAGACTGAAGAACGGAGTGGTGCTCAAAGCCAGTCTCTCTTGGAAATGTCTTTAATGAAAGAATACAATTTATTAATTTGACTAAATCTTGACCCTTGGGTAAACGTCTTTCTAACATTTTGTGGGAGAAATGCAAAGTATACACAAAGCACTTCTACTTTATATTGAAGCATGAAGGTTGTCCTGAGGTTGAGCTGAGTTGTGAGCTCACCTACTGGCTTTTTCACAGAATACCATCTTTCTTTGGAAGAATTACTGAAGCACAAACTATGATTGTTCAGATCTGTGTATTTGACAGGCATTTCCTTGAAAATGTTATTTGAAGAAAACAAACTACAGTATTTGTTGCCAAGGATAACATCTGAAATTTCAGGTCAAAAATTCAATTCTTTGAAAACTTGTATCCACCCTCACCAGTTAGAGAAGTTTCCAATTCTTAAAGATTCTTCTGATGAGCTCAAGGGTGGTATTAACAAATGTGATCTTTTGATACTATGTAGTGAAATGTGTGAACCTTTGGAATATCAGCTTAACTCAGTAAAGCAATATTTTCTGAAGTATCAGTGAATGATGTCATGAGTGGTGAAAGAACCATTCAGTGTGCAAGACAGACCAATGGATTTTAGTGTCATAGAATAAAAATGTTATCTTAGGTGATTTAAGATTCCACATTGTAACCAGACTTTAAAAAAAATACTCCATGTTTTGGTGTAGATTCAAAAAATCGTGTCCACAATTATCTGAAAAGAGCTATTAAATTAAAAATACTCCTTCTCTCCTCAGATATATGTCTGTGTGATATCAGGTGTTTTTTATATAATTCATCAAAAGCAACACATCTCACCAGATTGAATACAGATCCATATATGAGAATCCCGGTGTTTCTGTTAAGTCACATATTAAAGAGATCCGGCCACTCCTCTCATAAAATTTTTTTCTTTAAGAAATGTAATTATTTTTCATAAAAAATAAGGGATTTAAAATGTGTTTATCATTGTTTATTTTAAATAAATAACTGAATATATTTAATTTTTTAGCTTTAATTTCTAATATAGTAAAATATTCTACATTCCAATGTAGACAAATACAACCCATATAAACAAAACTGGAGCCTCGATAAAGGCATGGATAGGTGTCCTGAAATTGAAATTTTGACAACACAGTTTTTAAAAAGAAGAGGTGATAGCAGCACTTTGGGACAGGACTCTGAAGAACGGAGAGTGGTCAGGTTTCTTACAAATTAATCGTGGTTTCACAGATAGAGTGTCAATATGTTCTGAAAAGAAAGAGAATGATTGAATTGTACAGAAAGGATTTTGAAGATTATTATTTTTTTACTTATTGTCTTTACTCTTAAATATAGCAGTATTTTTTGGAAGGAATTTCAGTGTTTACTTGTGAAATGACTTCTTCTAAAGTATATACAAATTTGAATCCCATATAGAGTCATCTTTAACTGGTATGGGTATTTCTGTATATTTTTCCACTCCTCCAGCTGCTGCCCAGGCCGCGCCTCCCAGCCCTCCATAGCCTTATCCTGACGGGGAGCTCATTCTCATACCTCTGGACACACTTGTAAGTTGGGGGAGGAGGACAGCCAAGAGGTAGGATTTAAATGGAGGCCGCCTTGGGACCTGGTAGCCCCAGCTAAGCTGGGAGCCTCTTTCTCTCCTGCTTCCCAAGCAGTTTGTGGGGGTTGGCACGGCCCTCTGCATGGGAGCCACAGGGACCCAGCTGCGTACCAGTGCCCACTCTTGCTTTTACTAGAAGGGTGACCTTGGCAAAGTTAGTTAAGGTCTCAGGTTCAGCTTCTGCCTCTGTAAGGACAGTAATGACACCCAGTGTGCTGTGCCTCGGAGCGTTAGAATGGAAACTACAAGGGAAGCTGGAGCCTGGGGTCTGATCTCGTGGTTGCCAAGTCTGAATACTTGAGGCTTGATGGTTGCAATTCCCAGCTCTCCCTAGTGGTTGACACTGGCCCAACCCTTCTTTCCTAGCCTCAGTTCTCCCCACATCTGGAATTGGGTGGGTACATCTGGCTAGAGGGAGACAGCTGTCAGGGACGTCCAGTTTGTTGTGGAAACACTCAAGCTGTCTTGGCGCCCCTGTGTAATGGGGAGGCGGGGTGCTGGCCCAGGCTCTGGGCAATTCCCACCAGTCAGCCCCACTTTCTATGTGCTAAAGGAAGGAAAAGCTACCCCAGGACTGCTTGTCTGCCAAAGGAACAGACAGGATATGTGTTACATGCCCCCCAGGCCTGGCATGGTGGGCAGAGGTAACTGTTAAATGAATGGGCAATGGGATTCTAAGACCTCAAGGCACCCACTGCCTCCCCTGCCCTCCCCGCAGCTCTTTCCAAGCTTAGCTGGAATTTCACGCTGGAGAGTCATTCCTTTGTTTCCTGTTAAGCTGCAGGTGCTCGGGAGGGGTGAGATGTCCGGTCTCTGTAGCTCAATGTGACTGACCCGAGGTGTCCGGTCTGGGGTGGGGTTTCCTGAGTGAGGACCTGGGTTGGCCATGGGGGGAGTTGGGACTCTGCCTCTCCTGCATCCTCCTTCTTCCCCCCTGCTCCCTCCTGCCAGCCCCTCATTCTCGGGACCCTGCCCTAGAGGAAGAAAGGGACCAAGGATCTGGCAGAGGCCTCCCTGCTGTTGCCCTGCCCCTCCCAGAGCCATGTCCCACTTGTTCAGCCCTGCCGGCTGGGGGAAAGGGTGGGCTCATCTGGTTACCCACTGGGTGACCTTGGACAATTTTCTTTATTTGCCTTTGGTACTCTGATTCCATATTTGGGCTCTCTGTGTCACGTGTTAGCACGTAAGGAGCCAGTCCCCCACCGTGGGAACTAGGGGGAGTGCTTGCAATGCTTCCTTTTTCTGCTAACTGGTATGACACCCTTCAGAGTGTATTATTTTTTCCACATTAAAAATAGCTTTATTGTTTCTAATTACTCAAATAATATGTGCACATAAGTAATACATGCTTATTATTGAGAATTTGAGCTTATTAAAGTATGAAGAAGAAAAGCAGTCACCTGAAATTCTACCACCTTGAGAGAACCACAATTAACATTTTAGCAACCATCTATTCATATTCGCATATATCATTATATAGTAGTGCGACCAAGTGTTACAGATAATTTTTATTGAGAACACCTTTCCTCCCACATCACTGACCCCACACCCCATCCCTGCCTCCCACCCCAGTGTAGGTAGCCCATATGACATCCCCATCAGTGCTGGCCTTCCAGATTCTTTGTTCTTAGGTAGGATATAATCCTATGCAGACCTGTACATGTAGGTATGTGTATATGGGAGGGCAGCTGGGCAATGCTCTCAATAAACAGGATCCTTTATATTACATTTTTGCATTTTGTCTCTCTCCCTCTGCAGTAACTTGTGGGAAGCCCTCCAAAATGTTTTATAGCTCTAATTTAAAAAGGGGCATGCTAGGAGGGAGGTTATGATGATTAAATGAGATGTGTTTGCAAAGAACTCAGCAAAATGCTAGGCACAGAGTAGAGCCCCCAAAAACATTTGTACACCCTGCTCTATCTCTCTCTGAGGTGCTGGGAGGGAGGAAGGACAAAAGCTATGTTAGACTCACCCCTGCTCAAAGGAACTGCTAACTCAGAGGAAGAGAAAAGGAAAACTCACTCTGAGAAGGTAACCTCACTTCCAGGTGGGACGTGATTGAGGTGTCACTTGTTCATCACTGTTGACTGAGCACCTACTGTGTGTCCAGCCTGTGCCAGGCCTGGGGAGGCAGGCGAGACAGGGGTTACAAGATCTCTCTCCTCAGTCAAGTAGGGAATTGAGATGTCTGTGGGACCCCTATGCAGCTTGGCGCTTGCCGTCCAGGGGCACAGTTGACCCAGAATAGGGGGTGAGCACCCAGGTGATGGTGATGAGCAGAGCCAGGGAGCCAGGGCAAGAGACCAGAGCCAGGACTTTGTATGTCTTCGGGCCTGTCACTCAGGTTCCTGGGCCTCAGTTTCCCCACTTGGTGCTGGTGATCCAGGCTCTAAGGTGCAGTGAGTCTCTGAGTGAACCCATGCTTCTTCTAGCAGGGCTCCGTGGGCTGATGCAGGGGGCCCAGAAAGGAGGTGATGCCTTGGACGTTCATCCTTCTGTCCCTGACTTGTCCCCTTGGTGTTTCAGCTCGTCAGCCCCAGACCAGGGAGGCGCTCTCGAGGACAAGACCAGAGAGCATTGCTGCCTGCAGAATCGCCACCTTTTTGCTTCCAATCTTCAGAAGAGTTTTCAACCCTTTTGGGAGAAAGCGATTTTTGTTATCTCAACCCTGTGACTTCAGTGATCGCTCATCTCCTCTCTCTCATTCCTTGGACTAACTTTGGTCACGCCACACACCCTAGTCTTAGCCCTTTGGCAAGTTTTGGTGTCTGAACTCCACTCTCTGTGGGTGTTTGTGGTTGAGGTGGTGAGAGGAGGCGGTGGTCTCAGTGGGTGGCCAGCCTGGGCAGCCAGGCCTGGGTGGTGCGGTTGCCATGTCCACCAAGGTGCCCATCTATCTGAAGCGCGGCAGCAGCAAGGGCAAGAAGGCGAAGCTGCGGGACCTGCTGTCCTCAGACATGATCAGCCCTCCACTGGGCGACTTCCGGCATACCATTCACATCGGCAGTGGTGGGGGCAGCGACATGTTTGGTGACATCTCCTTCCTGCAGGGCAAGTTCCACCTCCTGCCGGGGACAGTTGTCGAGGGACCTGAGGAGGATGGCACCTTTGACCTCCCCTTCCAGTTCATGCGCACCGCCACGCTGTGTGGGCGGGAGCTCCCTGACGGGCCGTCCCCTCTGCTCAAGAACGCCATCTCCCTCCCTGTCATCGGTGGGCCCCAGGCCCTCACCCTGCCCACAACTCAGGCCCCACCCAAACCCCCTCGCCTGCACCTGGAGACCCCTCAGCCTACCCTGCAGCCTTCCCCACAGGACACAGGGAGTGTGGACATCTGGAGAATTCCAGAGGATGGCTCAGCTCACAATGGGCTGAGCCCTGACCTGGAGGCCGAAGAGCCCTTCCTATCCCATGCCAGCTCCCTGCTCTCCTTGCATGTGGACCTGGGGCCTTCCATCCTGGACGACGTCCTCCAGATCATGGACCAGGACCTGGGCCACGTGCAGATCCCCACATAGGACCCAAGGCTGGCCAGGCTGGATGCCCAGGCTGGGATGAATGCCAGGAGGCAGTGGGTAGACACGGCCCTGACTAGCAGTCGGGATTCCAGAGTCCCACCTGTGTGGTTGCTGGCCAGTGACTTTTCCCTTTGAGCCTTTGTTTCCCTCCCTCCCACGCTCTCCCCACGGGCAGAGTGCGCCTACTGCTTCCCCTAAAACCCACCAAGGACATGTGCAGAGATCTGCCCAAAGTGCCCTGAGCCTCTTGGGCCACCTGGACCCCCACTGCCAACTGCTTCACCCTCCCTCAGATTCCCTGGATGAGGGCTTTGCTGAAATGGATCCCCCTTTCCTCCTCCCTTCCCCATCAGTGGGGTGGGGGAAGAGGCAGGACACAGCTGGCCAGAACTTTGGCTTCGAATCCTGGCCTGGGAACATGGCATCAGACTGAATGTCCCTGTGCCCCATCCCCTCCCACATGACTAGGAGATTCTGGTCACAGTAAAACCTGCGGCTGCTGGTAGCTTGTGCTTGCTGGACCTGGTCCCAGGTTTCCCCCTGAGGACGGCCAGTCTCTGTGCCTCAGGGAGACCCCAGCCCTACGGGGCTTTGTGCAGGGTGGGCCCTGCCCTTCAGAAGATCTTACCTGATTCCAAGCCCATAGTGATAATGAAACAGGAACAAACCAGGTGCCAACTGGGGATATTCCAGCACTGATTCAGATGTGTGGCAAGAGGTGGCTGAGCTCCATCCAGTGTACGGCAGGTGCTGCGCCCAGGTGGCTGGGGTCTGTTAGAGGGCACCCAAGAGTGGAAGAATAATGCCAAGGCCTGGTGCATGGGACTGACAGCTTCTCCAGCTTCAGAGGACTCAGGGAGCACCCAGGATGGGGGCCAGGGCCAGGGCTGGGGGGACCCGACTGCTCATCAGTCAGCTCACCTCACTGTGGCTGTTTATTGAGCATCTGCAGAGCACCTGTAGTGCACTCTGGCATGCTCCAGATGCGGGGAGCCAGACAGGCGCGATCCCTACTCCCCAGAGCTCACATTCTAGTGGGGACAAGGGTAGTAAATTTGTAAGCAAGTAAGGTGATTTCCAACAGTGTGAGCACTATGCACAAAGCCAGGAGAGCCTAGGGCAAGGGTGTGGGTGGTGTCAAGGCGTATTAGGGGCCTCAGCCTGAGGGCTGATGTCTTGTGCTGGCCCTAAACATAGGCACTGAGGCACCAGAGTAAACGACAGAGGAGTCGTGTGTTGAAAAGAGCTTGGACCTCTGAGTCCCACCCAGCCTGTGGGAGACTCAGTTTCCCCATCTCTAAAATGGAGGCAACAAACCTACCTTGCAGGATTGTTAAGCAAAGGAGGGATAATATTTGTTAATTGCTACCTGTTAATTGTGACATAAAGGAGCCTGGGGTTCAGGAAAGGCAGGACTGGGAAACAGGGAAACAGCTTAGAACAGTATCGTTGTGAGGCTGAAGCTGAGGCAATGGGAAGCTGCTGAAGGATTTTAAGCAGGAGGGGCCAGATCCAGGTTTTAGGAGGGTCATTACCCAGGCCAAGTGGAAGATGGACCGATGATGAAGGAGGAGGAAGTCGCTGCAGGGAGGAGGGCAGAGGGGCGGGGACCGGGGGAATGAGAGGCAAGTCCAAGCCCTGGTGGTCCCTTCTTCCATTTTCTGCTGTTTTTTCCCCTCTTTGACCTGAAGCATCTCAGCCCCCGATCCCCCCTCAGGCTCTCCTGCCTCCAGTGCCCGTGACACATTGCACAGCTGAGGCTGAATTTGACGAGGAGACGTTCCTCTTGGCCACGCAGCCTTTTTTTCTTTTTTTGAGATGCTTTTTTAAAAATTGTAAAATATACACATGAAATTTACCATTTTAACCATTTTTAAGTGCATGGTTCAATGGCATTAAGTACATTCACAGTACTCTGCAACCGTAACCGCCATCCATTTGCTGGGCTGTTTTCCTCTTCCCCAAGTGAAACTCCATACCCATTAGACACTAACTCCCCCACCACCCAGCCCCTGGAAACCACCATTCTACTTTATGTCTCTGATTTGTCTACACTAGGGATCTGATGATGGAATCCCACAGTATCTGTCTTTGTGACCAGCTTGCTTCACCTGGCAAAATGCCCTCAAGGCTCATCCATTCTGTAGCATGTGATGAAATGTCCTTCCTTTTAAGAGCTGAATAATCCATTGCATGTATATACCACATTTTGTTTACCCATTCATCCAGTGATGGACACCTGGGTTTCTTCCACCATTTGGTTATTGTGAATCATGCTGCTGTGAACATGGGTGCACAAATATCTGTTTGCGTCCCTGCTTTCAATTCTTTGGGGTATATCCACAGAAGTGGAATTGCTAACTCATATGGTCACTCTATGTTTATATATCTTGAGGAACCACCCTACTGTTTTCCATCACAGCTGCATGTTACATTCCACCAAACTTTTTGTTTTTGATCTGACAGTGTTGCCATCATTTACAGATTAGTGGTTTCACTATCTGTAGTGGGATTTGAACCTAGATCTGTGAGACTACAAAGCCTGTACTATATTGCAACCCTCTCCCCCAAGAGGAGTTCAGCTTCAGCCTGTGGTAAGGTGTGAATGCAAAGGGTGGGGAGCTGGCAGCCCAGCACCTTCTTGCCTGCAGGCTCCCCTCTGGGAGTGGGTGGCTTGTCCCCTTCTGCCTTGGGAGAGAAAGACAAGAGAAAAGGACCCTTTCCTTAGAGCTTCACCTTGCTGGAAGGCAGCACCTCACTCTGGACCTGAGCTGAAGCCAGAAGAGCCATGGAAAGGGGACATGCTTGTCCTGGGTCCCCTGGAGCTGCTCCCCACCCGCCCTGCTTCAGGCACCAGCCCAAGGGCCCTGGGAAACCCTCGGAGCTGCCATGTCGGGGTGGAGAAAGGGAATGAGGCAGGGGACCTGAAGCATCAGATTAACTAAACTCCAGAGGGTGCAGAGATGAAGGACTTTGCTTCTTCAACTTGTATGTTGGTGTTCAGGCACTATGCCCTGCAAATACCACCCACAAAAAGGAATTCCCCAAAATGAGGAGTTGATGAGTAGCCAGAAAAATGACAAATGTCCCTACAGTCCACTGTTTTAGACTCCTACAACCCTCCTACCATGCATGTCCCTGTTCTGGTATATTCTTTTTAAAATGTAATATATATACATATATTTATATAACCTCCCTAGTATAACCCATCTGTCCCTCTTTCTATCAAAAAAACCCTCAAAATCTTGTCTATTACTACATCCACTTCCAAGTTCAGGATTTTTAGATGATGTCCATTCCTCCTGCAATTCCTTTACAATCCATCTCAGTATGTTGCAAACTATGAATATTGTTGTGAAGTTGATTACCACTAATATACCCTATATACAAGAGTGGACAGAAGAAGAGAAGAATGGGAGAATTAGAATATATAAAAAATATACTTGACAGAAGAAATATGTATAGAAGCTGCAGACTTTTTCTACAACAAAGCTATAGCTCGTATGAACAACTTCCCTCCTTCACTACCTAGTTCATGTTCCCTTTGCCTTCTGCCTACTTCTTGGCTGTTTAGGGCTCTTTACCAGGTGACATGTCCTAGATCTTCATTTTTAAAGAATCTGAGCCCTTGGAAGAACTCCCTGTATAGAACTGTCTTTTTTCCCAATTGACCTTTTATTTTGAAACATTTCAAACCTACAGAAATACTAGAAGAGTAGTATAATGTACATCTGTATACTTTGATCTAGATTTGCCAATTATTACCATTTTTCCATATTTGCTTTCTCTTTGCATATAAAAACGTTTCTCCTGACTTTTTAAAAGGAGGTTGCAGACATAATGACACTTAACCCAAATACTCTAACATTTATTTCCATTAAGTCTTTATTTAGCTTGCTGGTTTTATTTGGGCTTCTTCAATCTGTCGGCCTCCTCCCTGCCTCTGACCCACAGACTGAGGAGGCGACACGATGAGATATTGAAGACCTGAAAGGACCAGCCAGGGGACTCAAGGCATAACAGCTCAAGAGTGGTGCCGAGAGGGCACCCTTTGTATTTATTGAGCAAATACAAGTTAACAACAATAGAATTCTGAGTGGGGGACTTAATAGACAACCATTAACTAACTCTAAACTTAATCCTCGGCAGTCCCCAGTCTCCTGGGGCACGAGGTCTTACATGGTATTGAAACAATAGCAAGCGCAATTAGGTCCTAGAAACTGTTTTGGTCTTGTGTGTTCTGTCCTTGATCACTTATCAACTTTTTGGAGCGTAACGTACAAGTTCCAAGACAGTGAGCAAGCTCCCACACAGGGAGCAATGCAAGGAACATAGTGAACAAGTTCCCACAAGGTGAACAATGTAAAGGCAGTCATATCACAGAAACTGATTTGGTTTCTATAATCAATCAAGTCAACTATGATTATTCATTTGATTTTTATACTTGAATTATAAGTGAGTCCCACATCAATCTGTGCGTTTGTGTATTTCATCATTTTTGGAAAGTTATCAATCACGTTCCCTCTATATTGTCTCTGCCCCCTTCTGTTGCCTTACCCTTACCCTCTCAGACTCCAATTAAACAGTATGTTCGATCTCTCTGTATATCCTCTATGTTTCTACACTAATTCTATATTTTCTGTTCTTTTGTTTTTCCATGCTGTATTGAGGACAAATTCTTCCTAATATCTTCTAGTTTACTCATTCTCTCTTCAGCCATGTCTAGTCTTTTTTTTTTAACTGATTCACTGTGTTCTTAATTTTGGTTATTATATTTTTCAGTTGAGAAGTTCTGTTTGACTCTTTAAAAATTCTGTGGCACTTCTTAATAAGTACATGTTCCCTAAAGATATTTACAAGGCTTGTCTTCAACTTCTTTAAACACAGTAAGAAGTTATTTTATGGTCACTATCAGATAATTCCAGTATCTTTTTATTCTTTGTGGATCAATTTGTTATTTTATATGGGTTCTTGTACAAGGTTTCTTGTTTCTTTGTGTGCTTGATTATCTTTAAGACTACAGGCTGGATATTTTATCTGAAAAAAATCTTTTTAGAGATACTTTGAGGCCTAGAATGATAGTACATTCCTTCAGAAAGGCTATTGCTTGTTATCAAATATGCTTGCTTCTGCCAGGTGACTTGAGGCATTGTATGGATTGGTCCACTTTAATCTAAGTTCAAGGCCTGAGCTTCCCTGGGCCACCCAGGTAATACGATTCTGGGCTACAAGTCATTAGAGGTTGGGGTCCCATCTTAAAGTGTGTAGTGTCCATGGTGAGATATCTGACTGCCTACTTTGGGCGGGCTCTGGGTTTTGATTTTTGACACCCTCACCACCGCCAAAGGCTGCCAAACAATAGCTCAGTTTCAGAGTTATATCTTCTATATCATTAACTATTTCCAGGACAAAAGTTGCTTGGAATTCTTGTCTTACTTCTTTGGATTTTAGCCCCTTAAATGTTGACCCAATAATTTTTCACTTTATCATTAGCTTTTCAATGCTTTTAAGATTTTTTTGCTTCTGAGTTTTAGTTTATGTTCAGTGGGAGGGTTGGAATTAAATTCTGAGAGCCTACCTGCCATTAACTACCTGAATGAAATATTAAGATCTCCTGCATTCCATTTATATTTCTCCCAGCCCCCACTGGGTAATAGCAATCCTCTTTCCCCTTGACAATTAGAATCAGTCACCCCAGCCAATAGTGGTGCTCACTTTTCACTTTCTTGCCCAGTGGCATGTGGAATGCAAAATGGCCCATTGGCAGTCTCAGCTCCTAATTTAGAGAAGCCATTATTGTGTGCCTAGTGGAAGCATTTCTGTCTTGGGTCTTAAAGGCTCTAAGTCAGCAAGAGACCACAGTTGTAGGAATAGGAAACGTTTTGAAAAAGAGTCACTGGTTGAGATTGCAAAACACTGTGCCCCCAATGCTTGGTTCTTGTCTGTAAGAGAAACACAAGAGATACTGGTCACTGGTTCAGAGCACGTAGAGTATCTGTTGTTCAGTGATGTAGCATTTCTAAAAAGAACCCCCCAAAACTGAAAGCCATTGATCTACCTTTCCAATTATGTAGAGCCAGACTATACATTATTACTAATATTTTTTATTTTGAAATTTTAATTGAAATATACATGCAGAAAAGTGCACAAATCTTGGCGGTTCAGTGAATTTTTTTTTAAAGATATTATTGATATACACTCTTATGAAGGTTTCACATGAAAAAACAATGTAGTCACTACATTTACCCATATTACCAAGTCCCCACCCATACCCCAATGCAGTCACTGTCCATCAGTGTAGTAAGATGCCACAGATTCACTATTTGCCTTCTCTGTGCTACACTGTTTTCCCCGTGATCCCCCACACCACGTGTACTAAACAAAATAACTCTCAATACCCTTCTCCCTCCCTCCCCATGCGCCCTCCCACACGTCTCCCCTTTGGTAACCACTAGTTTCTTCTTGGAGTCTCTGAGTCTGCTGCTATTTTGTTCCTTCAGTTTTGCTTTGTTGTTATACTCCACAAATGAGGGAAATCACTTGGCACTTGTCTTTCTCCACCTGGCTTATTTCACTGAGCATAATATCCTCCAGCTCCATCCATGTTGTTGCAAATGGCAGGATTTGTTTCCTTCTTATGGCTGAATAGTATTCCATTGTGTATATGTATCACATCTTCTTTATCCATTCATCTACTGATAGACAATTAGGTTACTTCCATATCTTGGCTATTGTAAAAAGTGCTGCAATAAACATAGGGGTGCATATGTCTTTTTGAATCTGAGAAGTTGTATTCTTTGGGTAAATTCCAAGGAGTAGGATTCCTGGCTCAAATGGTATTTCTATTTTTAGTTTTTTGAGGAACCTCCATATTGCTTTCTACAATAGTTGAACTAGCTTACATTCCCACCAGCAGTGTAGAAGGGTTCCCCTTTCTCCCGCATCCTCGCCAGCATTTGTTGTTCATAGTCTTTTGGATGCTGGCCATCCTTACTGGTGTGAGGTGACATCTCATTGTGGTTTTAATTTGCATTTCCCTGATGATTAGTGATGTGGAGCATCTTTTCATGTGTCTGTTGGCCATCTGAATTTCTTCTTTGGCGAACTGTCTCTTCATATCCTCTGCCCATTTTTTAATTGGGTTATTTGCTTTTTGGGTGTTAAGGCGTGTAAGTTCTTTATATATTTTGGATGTTAACCCCTTGTCGGATATGTCATTTACAAATATATTCTCCCATAATGTAGGGTGCCTTTCTGTTCTGTTGATAGTGTCCTTTGCTGTACAGAAACATTTTAGTTTGATGTAGTCCCATGAGTTCATTTTTGCTTTGGTTTCCCTTGCTCGAGGAGATGTGTTCAGGAAGAAGTTGCTCATGCTTATATTCAGGAGATTTTTGCCTATGTTGTCTTCTAAGAGTTTTATGGTTTCATGACTTACATTCAGGTCCTTGATCCATTTCAAGTTTACTTTTGTGTATGGGGTTAAACAATAATACAGTTTCATTCTCTTGCATGTAGCTGTCCAGTTTTGCCAACACCAGCTGTTGAAGAGGCTGTCATTTCCCCATTGTATGTCCATGGCTCCTTTATCATATATTAATTTACCATATATGGTTGGGTTTATATGAGGGCTCTCTAGTCTGTTCTTGTGCCAGTACCAAATTGTCTTGAGTACTGTGGCTTTGTAGTAGAGCTTGAAGTTGGGGAGCATAATCCCCCCAGCTTTATTCTTCCTTCTTAGGATTGCTTTGGCTATTCTGGGTCTTTTTTGATTCCACATGAATTTTAGAACGATTTTCTCTAGTTTGTTGAAGAATGCTGTTGGTATTTTGATAGGAATTGCGTTGAATCTGTAGATTGCTTTAGGCAGAATGGCCATTTTGACAGTATTAATTCTTCCTATCGATGAGCACGGATGTGTTTCCATTTATTGGTATCTTCTTTAATTTCTCTCATGAGTGTCTTGTAGTTTTCAGAGTATAGGTCTTTCACTTCATTGGTTAGGTTTATTCCTAGGTATTTTATTCCTTTTGATGCAACTGTGAATGGAATTGTTTTCTTGATTTCTCTCTCTGCTAGTTCATTGTTAGTGTATAGGAATGCCACAGATTTCTGCATATTAATTTTGTATCCTGCAACTTTGCTGAATTCAGATATTATATCTAGTTGTTTTGTTGGAGTGGATTCTTTAGGTTTTTTTATGTACAATATCATGTCATCTGCAAACAGGGACAGTTTAAGTTCTTCCTTGCCAATCTGGATGCCTTTTATTTCTTTGTGTTGTCTGATTGCCGTGGCTAGGACCTCCAGTACTATGCTGAATAGAAGTGGGGAGAGTGGGCATCCTTGTCTTGTTGCCAATCTTAAAGGAAAAGCTTTCAGCTTCTTGCTGTTAAGTATCATGTTGGCTGTGGGTTTGTCATATATGGCCTTTATTATGTTGAGGTACTTGCCCTCTATATCTATTTTGTTGAGAGTTTTTATCATGAATGGATGTTGAATTTTGTCAAATGCTTTTTCAGCATCTATGGAGATGAACATGTGGTTTTTGTCCTTCTTTTTGTTGATGTGGTGGATGATGTTAATGGATTTTTGAATGTTGTACCATCCTTGCATCCCTGGAATAAATCCTACTTGATCATGATGGATGATCTTTTTGATGTATTTTTGAATTCAGTTTGCTAATATTTTGTTGAGTATTTTTGCATCTATGTTCATCAGGGATATTGGTCTATAATTTTCTTTTTTTGTGGTGTCTTTGCCTGGTTTTGGTATTAGAGTGATGCAGGCCTTATAGAATGAATTTGGAAGTATTCCCTCTTCTTCTACTCTTTGGAAAACTTTAAGGAGGATGGGTATTAGGTCTTCGCTAAATGTTTGATAAAATTCAGTGGTGAAGCCATCTGATCCAGGTGTTCTGTTCATAGGTAGGTTTTTGATTACCAGTTCAATTTCGTTGCTGGTAATTGGTCTGTTCAGATTTTCTGTTTCTTTCTGGATCAGCCTTGGAAGGTTGTATTTTTCTAGAAAGTTGTCCGTTTCTGCTAGGTTATCCAGTTTGTTAGCATATAATTTTTCAGAGTATCTCTAATAATTCTTTGTATTTCTGTGGTGTCTGTAGTGATTTTTCCTTTCTCATTTCTGATTCCGTTTATGTGAGTAGACTCTCTTTTTTTCTTGATAAGTCTGGCTAGGGGTTTATCTATTTTGTTTATTTTCTCAAAGAACCAGGTTCTGTTTTCATCGATTCTTTCTATTGTTTTATTCTTCTCAATTTTATTTATTTCTGCCCTAATCTTTATTATGTCCCTCCTATTGACTTTGGGCCCCATTTGTTCTTCTTTTTCTAGTTTCATTAATTGTGAGTTTAGACTGCTCATATGGGATTGTTCTTCTTTCCTGAGGTAGGCCTGTATTGCAATATACTAGTTTCAGTGAATTTTTATAAAGTGAATGAACCTATGTACCCACTACCCAGACAAAAAGGTACATTACTAGCACTTCAGTAGCCACTTCATGCCTCTTCTTGTGATATCCTCTGAAAGCAACTAGTCTTCTGACTTCTATCTCCATAGATTAGTGTATCTGTTTGTGTAACTTTACATAAATGGAATTACACATGTCCTGTTTGAAACTGCCTTCTTTTATTCAATATTACGTTTCTGAGATTCATTCACATTGTTATACAGCAATACATTTTTCTTTTCGTTGTTGTTTAATCCATGCTACTGTTGTGGGCATTTGGGTTGTGTCCAGTTTGGAGCTATTTTAATTAATGCTGTGTGAACATTCTTGTACATGCTTTTTGGTGTTTATATCCACAAATGGAATTATTGGATCATAGGGTATGTGCATGTTCATTTTTCATGCTAGCATACTGTCTTAGCTCATGCTGCTATAATGAAATACCATCAACTGGGTGGCTTCAATGACAGACATTTATTTCTCAGTTCTGGAAGTAGGATGTCCAAGATCAAGGTGCCAGCAGATTTGGTTCCTGGTGAGCACTTGCTTCCTGGCTTGTAGACATCTGCCTTTTTGCTGTGTTCTCACATGGCCCTTCCTGGTGAAGAGAGATATCTGTCTTCTTCTTCATTATAAGACCACTAATCCTGAGGGTCCCACCTTTATGACCTCATCTAAACCTAATGACGTCCCAAAGGCCCCACCTCCAAATACCATGACACTGGGGCTTAGGGCTTTAACATATGAACTGTGGGGGGAACATTCAGGCCATAACACATACTTTTGAATCCTGCTTTGGAGTTATGTCTGATACCCTCTGAGGGTTAAACGAACCCTCACTTGGTTCCCAGCAGTAAGAGTACACCTGTATTGTATCTGGGTTTTAATTCTAAGCTACTGACACCTATTCTACAAGTGTCGTCCAGGGTACTCTCATCTACCAAACACACTTTTAAGGCACAGTTGTAGTAAGATGTGTCATATGAGTCTGAAGTATTCAAATGGAAGCAGAGGGTGGGGAATATATGCACTCAGAACTGATGAAGTAAGGTATATGACAAGGGCGAAAGACCAAGCCCTGAAGACTCTGACAGTTATAGGTAGAACAGAGGACAGAGAGCCAGCTAAAGAGGCTGAAGGAGCAGCCCATGTGACAGGAGCACAGCCAGGAGGGGGTGTGTCTCAGAGACCTGGGGAAAAATTCAAAAAAGGGAATGATCTGTGGTGTCACAGGCGCTGACAGGCTGATGAGGACAGAACAGACCCCCTAAATCTGTTGAAATGCAAGTCGTGGTGTTTTTGTTAGGAGCTGTTTCAATGAACTGGTGGGAACAAAATCCCCATAAACTGGGCAGAAAGAGACTTGAAAATGAAGTCAACAGACATAGAGTATAAACAGAAAATATGCTACGAAAGGGTGAAAAGAAATGGGGTGATAATGGAAGAAAAGGCTCTGATTTTGTTAAAGAAGATATTAAACCATGTTTGTACACAAATTTGCATTATTCAGTAGGGAAGGAGAAGTGAGTGATAGAGAAGAGAAAGGGATAGATGCATGAAGGAAGTTCTTCAGAACCTACACGGAGAG
This sequence comes from Smutsia gigantea, assembly GCA_032199065.1. NCBI lineage: Eukaryota > Metazoa > Chordata > Mammalia > Pholidota > Manidae > Smutsia > Smutsia gigantea. The sequence continues at coordinate 17,632 of JAVSCE010021135.1, forward strand.
AAGGAGCTTAGGACTAGGAAGCAAGAGGGTAAAAAGTGGGTACCTGTGAATTTGCTGGCTGGGTTTGGTAGCAGGAAGGTAAGATAACCTTTGTTAGACCCCAATATGCAGGCCAAAGAAGTGCTCAGTTCTGGGCCTTAATTATCCTCTCCCTAAAAGGTGCACATAATTGGGGGCGCAAGTGAACTGTGCACCACTCTTATCTTCGGCTACTCAACACCCCCACCCTCTTGCGTGTGAGTGCGGGCAAAGGGTTAACCAGGAGGTTAAGGTCAGCGAGGTAGCAGTACGTCTCACTCCATCTAGCCCACCTCTGGGCCTGCCAGCTTTCCCCACCTCTCGCCTTCTTATTTCTGGCCCAGCCAGCTCCTCTTTACCTCCTCTGGCTCCAAGTAGAAGAGGCGGGGCTCAAGCCGGAGCCTCGGGGCGCGCGCCTGGCTCCGTCGCGTCTGCGCGTGGGGTTCCCTCTGCTCCCTGCCCGCGGCAAACAGCCTGAAACTTGCGCTCCGTAGCTCGTTGTCGGGCGCGCGCGCCCGGGCAGCGCCTGCGCAGAAGGACGAGGAAACTGGTTCCCGAGCGGTCCCAGCGCCTGCGCGCTGCTGACTCCGGGCTTCCCGGCCTGCGAGAGAGAAGCAGGGAAGATGGCGGCTGTGGTGGAAAATGTTGTGAAGCTGTGAGTTGTCATTTCTTTCTCTCGTAGGCCGGGAGGTCTTGTAAGGGGCCTGGGAGTAGGTGGCGGTGTGGGAAGGGACCAGGCAGAGTGAGGGACGTGCCCAAAAGGCCTTGTTGCGACTCCTAGTGGGGAGGGTAACGGGAGACTCCCGAGAAGACGTTGCGCTTCTTTGGAAACTTGTGGAGGCCCTGAGGGGGGCACACGGGAGCCCCTTACGGGCAGCCTCCTTCTGGAGCTGGGCGCCCTGAGCGCGCCTTCAGGCTTACGGTGTCCAGAGTATGGCGCCCTTGTGACGTTACGAGACCGGTCCCGGTTGGCTCCCGAGAAGCCTGGGGCCAGAGGAGCGGGGCCGAGGGCGGCTCTGGGACCGACCTGCGTCCCCGCGAAGCCCGGCCGCCGACCCCTCCCTATCGGCTGCCCGCAGCCAGCCCTGGTGCAACAGGCTCAGCAGCCCTTGCGCGGTTTAGCACTGCGGGGCTGTTTTGTTCTGAACAGCTCCGTGGCGTTTGGGGGTGGCCACGAGGGGTTGAGTATCACTACCCAAGACCAAAAATATTCTTGGGAAGAATTTGTTGAGAAGCAAAGGACTTCAGGGGAGAGGGCCTTTGCGCCCGTCAATGCGAGCCATCAAAAAATGGGAACTGGACAGAAGCGGTCCAGGACGCCTTTGCAGCTTACAGGGACATCTAGGTCGGCAGTCTCCGCGCTATGCAATACCCTTTACTGGGCAGATTTCGAGCAAAGTTAAAGTTTATGATTTGTTAGGAAAATGGTGACTGGCTTGATAGCTGTGAGTTAAAGATGCTTTGGGATTTGATTGAACTCCAGCCTCCTCCCTGCAGAAAATCGAAGTGGGTTCAGGCCCGGTGGGCGAATACCCACTCCTTTAAGTGGGTAAAATTGGACTTGGTGCAAGGGTAGGAAAATTGAGAGGTGTCTAGTTGTACAGCCCGGGCTTTTGGATTTTGACTGAATGACAAGGTAAAGGTTTGGGAACTATTCTAAGAGATTCACAGCTTCCCATGTGCCTTTGTCGTGGGCTGAGCCCCACTCTTCCCAAGAACCTTTTTTCAAGGGTACAGTTGCTTTTCCCCTCCTGCCTGGAGCCATTTCTTTGAGAATGCTTTCCCACTTCCATTAAGCTAAGTGCCTTCTCCTTTTGTGGGGTTTTTTTTTTTTTACTTGCTTTCAGCTCCATCCTGTTCCCTCTTTGAGCTACCCCTCCTCCCAACATTATTATCTTTCCGATCTGCCCACTCTTTTTCCAGGCTGACATTTCCCTCAATTTAGAAATGACGCTGTTGATCTACCATTTACATAGTTGTCCTTACTGACTCAGATGTTCTTTCTTTGTTTCTCTACCTTTCTCTTTGTTGACTCCCCCATCCCATTGTCAGGGGAGGTTTTAAGCAGGTTTTGTGCTTCCCAAAAAAGAATCAAAGCTTCTACCTTGGAAGCTTAGCTGTACTCGGGGAATGTCAGACTTGCCTAGATTTTGAGAGATGTATGTGATGAAAATCTTAATATTGGAAGACTTTCTTCAGGGAAATGGTGTTGCCAACCCTTTCATGTAGTGTTAGAAGGGTAGAGTTGCCCATTTAAATTGCTTATGACTTATTTCTCTTTAAAAAATGATAGAGATTTTGAGGGTCACCAGCCTAGTTCCTGAGTACCAGTAATAAGAGAAACAACGTTCTCCTCCTCAGTTCTGCCTGTAAAGGGCTGTGGACCACAATGAATATATTTCCCTACGGAGCTTCCCCTTTAAGAAGGGGCTGCCATTCAGTGTAGCATGGAGAAGACAAGTAGTGACTGTATAGCATCTTACTACGCTGATGGGCAGTGACTTCAATGGGGTGGGGGTGGGGGACCTGATAACATGGGTGAATGCTGTAACCACAGTGTTGCTCATGTGAAACCTTCATAAGATTGTGTATCAGTGATACCTTAATTTTAAAAAAAGGCGGGGGGCTGCCATTCTTCCTGTACCACTCTCATCCAGGAGAGATGCTTTTCTAGCGCTTCTCTTGATCATGGCGTGTCTGGTCTAATGAGAGCTGAGGTTGAACATCAATCAGGTCAGGGCCAATAGTTCATCTTTTCTGACTGCATCTTGTTCTGGGAGAAGAATTTTCCGATTTGTAAATTCTCTGTTCCTCCCAAATGTGTCAGAATTGAAACAGTCTTTAAGGGGTCTTAGTAGGGTTAAATAATAGTATAAAATAGTGGTAGCTGCTGGCTAGTTTTGAAACCTGAGTTAGGTAAGAAGATCTGGAGAATGTTGGCTTGAAATTTCTTTTGATAGGAACCTTAAGTTCTTAACTGCTTTCCTCATTCTCTCCTGTGTTCTCCTTATCAGATCCTCTCTTCCCTCAACTTGTTTCATTTCCATCTCTTTCTCACACGGCAGTTTGCACCTCCTTCTGAAATCCCACTAAGCTCACAAGAGCTTTGAGAACATCTTCTGTCCACTCCCCCAAAACCATTTCTAGCCTCCTTGCTCTGACTTTGCAGGCCTCAGCCCGTCTGGCCCTTTCTTCCATTTGACTTCCAGTGTCAGTATCAATTCCCATCAGCAGAAACAAAGGGGCTGCTGCACTCAGCCTTGTTTATCCAATTTTCCTCTGTGTAGAGAGGACATGGCTGCCTCCTAAAGGCGAGCAAATGTGAGCCCATACCTTTCTCTCCACAATCCAATACAAGATTCATGCCTACCTTAAATTACAGTCATTACAGCACATTGAGTCAAGGCTGTCTTGTTGTGTCACTACCTTGTGTATGATGTGTGTCTTTTTTAGTTGCTGGGAACGTACAGTCTGTGCCTGCGCGGTCTATTGTGGCTGCTCAGTGAAGAGCCCCCCCTCAGATTCCAGAGCAGGGTGTGTTGATATAGCTCAAGTTGTGGACATAAGCAACAGAGACTAACTCCAGCTTCTCATGCCACGGGTCTCCCTCTCGTAGACTATGTTAGAGTTTATCTAGTCCTATTCCCTATCTATAGCAAAGGAAACTGAGGTCTGCGTGGGTTGCCTAAGTGTCCATATTTATGTGGTGACTTGGATCCAAGGCAGGTGTTTTTACTCCCAAGATGCCCCAGACACCTTCATGAGTACTGGGGATACTGTGGCAAAGAAACAACCTCTCCCCTCGGCTTATTGTAAGATGGATCCCATATATAAATATGAGTTGTTATAGTTAGTTTAAACTGCAATAATGAAGTGTTAAATTGTGAAGGATGAGAACAATATTGGTTCTATTACATGCTTTTTAGAACCAGATAACTCCTGGGACAGTGCAGTTTTCCAGCTTTTTAAAGCACTTTTAAAGGTTTAGCCTTGATACAGATTTCACCTTGAGTTTTTTGAGTCCAAGGTTTTTTCTTGTGTACTTTGGTAATATGAAAATGGGGAAGGGCCTTGGCTGGGCAGACAGGTTTTATATCAGTATAATGATACTTGGTAAAAAGTAGGCTTGAAAGAAGGTATTGTCAGATGTTTTCCATTGACTGCAAAATTGGCATATGGAATTAACTAGTTGGCTAAATACCTAGTTCAAACTTCAAAAAATATAAAATGGCATATAGGGGAAGGTATCCTAGTCAACTGGTTTTTCTCCCTGGAGGCCTACAGTCTTTTCTACCTCTTTGTTACATCACTGGTAGCATCTTTTTTTTTTTTTATTAAGGTATCATTGATATTCACTCTTATGACGGTTTCACAAGAAAAACAATGTGGTTGTGACATTCACCCTTATTATCAAGTCCCCCCAATACCCCATTGCAGTCACTGTCCATCAGTGTAGTAAAGATGCAGTGGTAGCATCTTATCACACTTTTCAGCACTATACCTTGCTATTTTTTTTCCTAGTTGTCATGGAGATGGTTTAATATCAGTACATGAAAAACTTCATTCTTTTTTTATGGCTAACTAGAATTTCGTCATAGAGCTATATACCATAGTTTGCTAAGTATGTTTTAGTAAGTCCACCAGACCTTGTTGAACTCTTCCGTATTTGTAAAAAGGAGCTAACTTCTGCTTCTCCGAGCCTTGCAGGTTAAGAAAAATAGCATCTTTATTAGCACAGGGCAGGACTCACGAGAGGCACAGAATGAACATTAGTTTCTTCCCCTCTTTGTGGGTTAGACTTAAGTCTGATTAGACACATGATGAAATCATGTGCTCCTGATGGTAATTTAAAGTGCCTTTCCTCATAATGGCTTCGTGAAGGGGCTTGGTGTCCCATGAGGCAGCAATGGAGTCAAGTAGAACCAAAGCGGCAGTCTTCCAGTCCCTCGAGTCTCCTAGAGAAGCAGATGGCGGGAGAGAGGTAGCTCAGCACCTTGCTCCCTCCTCAGCACACACACACCTGATTTTTGTCTCTTGCAGCCTCGGGGAGCAGTACTACAAAGATGCCATGGAGCAGTGCCATAATTACAATGCCCGCCTTTGTGCTGAGCGCAGCGTGCGCCTACCTTTCTTGGACTCTCAGACTGGAGTAGCCCAGAGCAACTGTTACATCTGGATGGAAAAGCGACACCGGGGTCCAGGTGAGGGTCTAGACTCAGGAGCACAAGCAGGAAGAAGCTTCCTCGTGTTAGGTGAAAAGCCAGTTGAGAAGTCTTTCTTACTGCTTCCCACCCATGCATGAGTATGGTTTTCTATGATGAGAAGCCCAGGAAGGGTGAAGCAGACAGGTTCATACCAGCATCTTTGTTTTCTGCAGGGCTGCCCTGCTGAGGCTAATATTGGACATCTGGAGGGCTATATGTCAGCCTAAGTCCCTGAGATTACACCTATTTTCTTTTCCATAACCTTTCCCTCCCCTTTCTCCCAGATCCTCACTGTTCATACTTCTCCTCCACCATAGAACTCAAGCGGGCCTGCTCATCTAGGAAATGTTTGATAATACTTTCTAGGGTTAGCGCTTGACTTCTCTCTCTTCTTCCTTCCACAGGATTGGCCTCTGGGCAACTATACTCCTACCCAGCCCGGCGCTGGCGGAAAAAGCGGCGAGCACACCCTCCTGAGGATCCGAGGCTTTCTTTCCCATCTATTAAACCAGGTAAAGCACACTCCTTCCTGCGCAGGGCCATGACCTGCTGCATGGTAAGAGGCTGCTTATCACCTGTTATGTACCAGCTCAGTGCTAGATTCTGAAGATACTAAAATTAGTAAACTGTGACTCCTCCCTTTAAAGAACTCAGTCTAATAGAGGGGACAGGTACACAGATAAGTTATGGTGCCAGGTGAACTAGGATGTCTTGCTTCCTGGGCAGCCAGAAACCAGAAGACAGTGACTGGCCTGTGGCTGGCCTAGTACTGTACACCCAGAGTGGTCTGCTTTCAGCCCTTTTGAGCCTGACCTCATCCTGACCTTGCCTGCAGACACAGAGCAGACCCTGAAGAAGGAGGGGCTGATCTCTCAGGACGGCAGCAGTTTAGAGGCTCTGTTGCGCACCGACCCCCTCGAGAAGCGAGGCGCCCCAGATCCCCGAGTTGATGATGACAGCCTGGGCGAGTTTCCTGTGACCAACAGTCGAGCACGGAAGGTACAAGATTAACACTTCTTAAGGGAGCTTTGATGGAAACCAGCCTCCTCTTCATCAGAGGCCACTCCTGGAAACAGAATCTTGAAGCCAAGAGGCAGGCCTCTGAGTTGCTCCTGCTTCATTCTCTCATCAGTGCCAGGCACTGACTCGCTTGTTCTTTACTCTTTAGTGCTGGCACTGACTGGCTTCGCTGTTACCATCTAGTCTTTTCCACTCCTTTCCTTCTAAATACAGGCTCTGTCTCATTCATCTTCCACTGTCAAAAAAAGTTTTTTGGTGCCTGGGGTTACGTAGGGAAGGAGACCTAGTCCCTGCTAACAGGGAAGAGAAAACTGCAGTATACATAAAAACAGTGAGACCTAGAATATGCCAGCTGCTCTAAGTGCTTTCCCATCGTTTTCTCCAGTCTGTACCTTAGGAAGTCGGTACTGAGGTCCCTATTTTATGTGCAGCGAGGCTGAAGCACAGCAGTTAAAAAAACTTCCCACAAGGCCACACAATTAAGCAGTAAAGCTCTAATTTAAATCTAAGATACAAGGTGTCAGAAGAGATCCCCTGATAATGTGTTCCCAGGGCAGCAGATCAGAAGAAGAAGAGGGCATGGCTACTTGGGGTATCAGGGAAAGCTTTATGGAAACATGGCATTTGATGAGGCCACTGGGGACGGTGGGAAAGGCTTTCCAGGCTAGGGGAATGAGGTGAAGGGAGGCACAGAGGAAGGAGAACCCATAGCACAGGAGGGAAAAGAGCCGGGCTTATAGGGCGCTGAAGGGCCACAGTGAGGGGTGATACTGGAGGGGAGGGACCTGGTCAGTCCCATCGTGGAGCTTTTAGAAGTACATTATTTCTGTCCATCCTAATCCTCCTGTCCACTCAGCGGATCCTAGAACCAGATGACTTCCTGGATGACCTTGATGATGAGGACTATGAAGAAGATACTCCCAAGCGTCGGGGCAAGGGGAAATCCAAGGTGAGGGGTCAAGGTGCCGCCTACAGCCTGGGCAGGGGAATCTGCAGAGTCCTGCCATTCCATTGCTTGTCACCACTTTCCCTTTCTAAGATAAGCAGGCACTTCAGGAGAGTTTAATTCCAGGAAACCTTAGTAAGGACAGCATTTTGCTCTTGGCAGGGTAAAGGTGTGGGGAGTGCCCGTAAGAAGCTGGACGCGTCCATCCTGGAGGATCGGGACAAGCCCTATGCCTGTGACAGTGAGTGCCTCATGAGTGGGTGGGTAGTGCTTGCTTTAGACCCAGCTCCTGCGCAGGATACAGGAAGAGGGAGGGTTGTGTTCTTGCTCAGAGTGCCTGGACTCTTGTCCTGCCTGCTGATGAGTTTCCTCAGACCCCTGGGAGGCCCTGGCCTCTGCGACGTGATGGATGGGACCTGCATGCTCTGGGAGAGGTTTCTGCTGTCCCCTGGGTTGGGGGTGCTGGCTGGGGACACTCAGCAGGCAGAGTTGGCATCCAGGTCTGCTGGCCCCAGTCAAGCCAGGATCCCAGGAGTCCAACACTGAGTTTTTCAATGTCTGCCCTCTCTCCCCCTTCTCTCTGACTCGCCCCACTTCTGTCCCTCCACCCTGGGAGCACCAACGCCGCTGGAGTTTCTCTCTCGTTTGCTCTGCTTTCCTGCTGCTGCTCCTGTCTCAAATGTGTCAAGGCCTTCTTCTCATGACTTTTCTTTCTGTCTTTCAGATAGTTTCAAACAAAAGCATACCTCGAAAGCGCCCCAGAGAGGTAGCTCTCTCAACTTTTCAGACTTTTTTCCTGTCCCTTTTCCCTCCTCCCTGTTCCTCCTGCCTTTCTCATCTCCTGTTATGCTGGTTCAAAAGCCTCTGGAATGGCGTGGGGGTAGGAGCAGTGGACCTTCTGTCGTGCTCCACTCCTACAGTCTAGAAGCTGCCTTTCCACTGCTTGGCTCCCACAAACTTGCTCCCAGCGCTGCTCGGCCCAGTGCATGGGGCGGCTGCAGTAGCATTGTACGGATCCCATTACAAACAGATGCCTCTGCTTCCCCTTCCCCAAAACACACACTTGTTGGTCAGCTACTGTTGCCCCCCTCCCGCCACCTCCTCCTCCCATCCTCTCCCCATTCCCTTCCCACCGCACCTGGTTCTTGTTGCCCCCACTGCTCAAGAGTACAGAATGCCTCATGGGGATCTGCTTTCCTTGCTGGTTGGTGGGGGTTAGGCAAGGCACTGATGTGGGAGTGTCTTTGAATTTCTTTGGGAGCCAGCTACTCCAGAATATTCAGTTGATAGGTTATCCCCAAGAGAGCCAGCCAATCCCTGCTCCTTTTATCCACACTGGGCAGAGATGGACTCCTATGGTGAACACCGGGTAATTGAACCCACATTGGGAAGTAAAAAAGTTTGGAGTCTCTTCCTTCCTTTTCCTCTTTGCCATATTATATATAGAAATCCCCTTCCCTCCCTAATCTGGAGCTCCCCAGACTGTTCCCAGGGCAAGTGGTGTTGGGGCAGGGGCTCAGCCTCCCAGACAGCCAGTGTAGAAGAGTAGAGGAGGCTGTGAGGTGGGATTAGCAGAGGAAAGAGCCATGGAAACTGGGGGGCCCTGGGACCTGATGCTCCTAGCCAAGGGGAGGTGGCTGTCACTAAAGGCCTATCCCACACAGAGAGGATGGGGACAAGGTGGTTGCTTGCACCTCTGGTGGAGCCCTGAAGCTTGGATGGGCGCGGGGATATGGCACTCTGGAATCCTGACACTTTGCTCTGCAATCTTCTCCCCACTAAGTTTGTGGAAAACGTTACAAGAACCGACCAGGCCTCAGTTACCACTATGCCCACTCCCACTTGGCTGAGGAGGAGGGCGAGGACAAGGAGGACTCGCAGCCCCCCACCCCTGTTTCCCAGAGGTCAGAGGAGCAGAAATGTAAGTTGAGGTGTCAGAGGTGGGCAAGCAGGAGTCGGCCTGGTTATGAAAACCCCTCCTTGCAGGGTGTTGAGCGGCCTCAAGGCCCATGGGTGTCATCAGAGGTCTTCTCTTGCCCCTTTTAGCCAAGAAGGGTCCGGATGGATTGGCCCTGCCCAACAACTATTGCGACTTCTGCCTGGGAGACTCAAAGATCAACAAGAAAACAGGACAACCTGAGGAGCTGGTGTCCTGTTCAGACTGCGGCCGCTCAGGTACCTGCAGCGCTAGGGTGAGGGCTGCTGCAGCCAGTGCCCAGTCCCCGAGAGGCTCGGCTTCCTGGTGTCCTGTGGCTTTCACAGCCAAGTCACCTTGCTTCACCCCACCCCCACAGGGCATCCATCTTGCTTGCAGTTCACCCCTGTGATGATGGCAGCAGTGAAGACCTACCGCTGGCAGTGCATTGAGTGCAAGTGCTGCAACATCTGCGGCACCTCAGAGAATGACGTGCGTGCCCCTGCCCCTCCCAGCGCGCTCCTTTTATTGCCCTTTCCACAGTTACTGTACAGTAAGCTTTCTTTCAAAAGGCAGAAAGACCCCGGCACGCCCCTCCCCAGCATCCCAGTAGGAACTTTGATTTGTGGGCAGGTGTTTATTGAACACCAACTTTGTGTCAGACACTACTCTAGGCACTGAGGGTAAACAAGTGTAAACAAGACAAACAAGGTTCCTGCTTTCGTGGAGTTTATATTCTTGTGGGAACAAACAATAAGGAAATTAGTGACATTTTTATGATGTGCCATGAAGAAAATGAAACTAGTAATGTGGCAGAGAGTAACTGGACAACGATTAGAGACAGCTTTTCTTAGGAGGTGCTGTTGGTGTTGAGACTTGGAGGATACAGAGGAGCCAGTCCAAGATAGTTTGGGGGTAGCACATTATAGGAAAGGTGCAAGTGCAGAGCGCTCAGGCAGACGAGCCAGTTATATTGAGGCTAGTATGGACAGCTGGAGCCTTCCTGCCCTGGTAGAGCAGGTAGATGAGATGGGAAGGAAGGCACCATCAGGTCTGAGGGTTTAATTGCGAGTGGCATGGCCTGCTTTACATTAAAAAAAAGAAACTACTTTGGTTGCTCTCTGAACAGATTGTAGGGGACAAGAATGGAGGCTATGAGATGAGCTAGGAGACTGGTAGGATCCAGGTGAGATGGCAGTGACTTGGTGTGGGTGGAGAACAGCAGTGGTTTTCTATCCAGAGCTTTCTATGTCTGTTACTGCCTCCAACACTGCCCCTCTTGGAAGTAGCAGCAGTGCCCTCTGAAGCTCACCTTTCTACCTGCCCCCAGGGGCCTGACTGAGGCCCATTAGTCGTCCACCTGCCCCCTTCCTGTTCTCTAGGACCAGCTGCTCTTTTGTGATGACTGTGATCGTGGCTACCATATGTACTGTCTCACCCCGTCGATGTCTGAGCCTCCTGAAGGTAGGTTGCCCAGATCTCTTACCCAGAACAATTCCTATATTAGTAACTTGGAAAATTACCTGTACAATAAATGAGTTTTTTTATCAGTGTTAGAGTCTTCCAGTTAGGGAGTAGACACTTTGCCTTCACTCAATTCAGAATTCTTTCCTAGCATTTCATCTTCAAGGATTTAACGTTTGCACATTATCATCAGATACATTTACAAACACAGAAAATTGGCAGCCTGAGAGAAAACGCACACTGAGCAGAGAAAAATTACCAGAAGAAGTGATTTTCCTCCAGCCAGCACAGGAAACTCAGTTCATAGCTTCTCTGATATGAAGCTTCAGTATCAGCTCTCCAAATGATTAATTTGAGTGTTCGTTTCCTCCCTTCCCTTGCCTAATCCAGAAGGGAGTTGAACCTGGACACTGACTGGGTCACTACCCTTCCAGTAGTTTGCTTAGTAATGTTCCAAGTTTACGGGAGCTCTTCAGTGAGTCCAGTGATGGCACCAAAAAGTAGCTGCCTCTCAGCAAATCACTGCGCGGCCAGATTCTGTGCTGACATCCTCCTTTATAGAAATTCAGGAGCTTGCTGAGGACACGAATGCTCAGTAGCTGTGACAGGTGTGTGGCCAGCATTACAAGTGACATAGTGGCCCACAACGTGAGCTGATTGTAAGATAGGTCAAACTGCTGTCACCCCCCCTAGAGAAAGAGGCCACTAACAAAGACTGAGAGTCCTTTAGCAGCTACAGGGGAGCACTCAGCTATTGTCATCACTATGCCCAGTTATAAATCCATTTTAGGGAGAAGTGATGTGGTTTTTTGTTGTTATTTTATTTCTTTTTCTTTTTTTGTGTGTGTTTTATTTTTTTAACTACAAATTATCAACTTAGAACTCAACACTAACTGTAGAAGGGCTTTTCTATTGAAGTACTGTTGACACCGAGGTAGTAAGAGCTGCAGGCAGCTAAGGGAGAATCCCCTAGAAGTCATCAGATGGTCTAGGCTTTAGGTCAGAGGTCAGCAAACTGACCCACAGGCCAGATCCACCTACAGCTATTTTATATAGCTCACAAGTTAAAAATGATGTTTACATTTTTAAAGGGATTTTAAAAAAAAGATGTGACTGAGCCTATATGTCGCTTACAAAGCCTGTAATATTTAACATTCTGACTGTTCTACGGAAAAGCTTGCCAACCCCTGAGGCATTGATTGACCTTTGGGTTAGAAAGGACCTTCTTACATTTTTGAGTCACATATTTCTGAAGAGCTTATAAATGCTGTGGCCTCTTGCCCCAGAATAATGTCCAAATACACATATGTACAGTTATGCTTATAATTTTAAGGCATTAAGGACTAATTTTGTTTCTCAAAAAAAAAAACCCAGAAGAATCAGACATAATAAATATTAATGAACAACATACAGGCCAGTTATTTTTCTTAGGAAGGACATTATTTCTTTTTCTGTGAAACTAGACTTGGGTCGTAATAAGTTGGGTCATCCTAGTTTGCCCCCTTTTCCTCTAATGGGTCTTTAGCCTCTGCTCAGATACCTGGTGATGTTGAGAAGCCCATCTCATCTTCCCATGGTTTTCACAGAAAGTTATCTTACTGGTTTCTTTAGAGCCTCTACTCAAGATCTTTATTCTAGCCATTGGGGCCATGATAGGAGGAATAGTTCTTCTGTAATTGCAAGTCTGAAGCTGGGATGCTTTAAATTAATCTGCTCAAGCCCTCCTCCTAGAGATTCTGATTCAGTATGGCCAAGGGGGCCAGGCATGGTGGGAGGAATCTGTTCTGGAAGAGTCCTCCAGGTGATTCTTTCATTTCCACTGAAAATTATTTTTAATGGTATTTGAAGACCTAGAGGTTCCTTCCAGTTCAGCATAACTATGAAACTTTGCTACTCAGAATATCTCCCATCCATCCATAGCTACTGATCCTGCTGCTGAAGAAGTGTGGGGAATTGGAAGGATAGCACATTAGGATTGTGTGGGACCCATCCTGATCCTGTCATGTTCCTCTGCAGGGAGTTGGAGCTGCCACTTGTGTCTGGACCTGTTGAAGGAGAAAGCTTCCATCTATCAGAACCAAAATTCCTCTTGATGTGGCCACCCCACCACCACCCCACTCCCCCCATACATCTAGGGCTGTTTATCTCCTTTCTTGTTTTTCATACCCACCTTTTCCTTCCTCCTCTTTTACAAGTCCAGAGAACCTTGGGGTGGTTGCGCCAACCTGCCTTTGGCAGCAGCAAGCTGAGGTGGCAGCTCTGACTGCCTCTGGCCCCAGGCCCTCAGGGAGAACCGAGCAGCACACTGCCCCAAGATGCACCTGTGGGCCCAGCTTCTCACTGCTCTCCATGAAGTGCATTTACTCTGCTTGCCTTGGGCCCTGGCCCTGGGATCACAGGGTTTAAACAGTCCCCTCTGAGAAAGAGTGGGGAGCAGCTCCCCCTCTCAGCTGCCTCCATTCTGGTTCCCAGGGTTTTCCCTTCCCCCAGAGATGAGCCAGGCTGGGGAGTGGCTGGGAGTGAGCAACTCAGCAGGCTGAGGCCGGGCTTGTGGGGAACTTTCCATGCCCTTCGTGCTGCTTAGCCTTGCCACCTCCTTCCCCTAGAGTGGCTTCTGCAGCCCTCTTGTTGCTATCTGGGATCCTTTGCTGGAGCCAGGATGCTCTCCATCACCCTCCTGGTCCTGTCCTGTCCCACTCCACCCCACGCCAGGGGGTGTAGCAGCTTTACCCTGATTGTTGTGCTTAACTGGCACATGCGTATAGGCGGTTTCTAGTGACCGAAGCATTCCCCACCCTTGGAATTTCCTGTTTTCTGCCTCCTTTCCTTATTCCCTTTAGTTTTGTGGGGAGAGGGGAAGCATCAAGGGGTCAGGCCAGAAGCTTGGGGGCCACAGGGAGATGTTGGATAATGTGCCTGTTTTTTAACTCAATGAAAAAGCCTACCTCCGAAATCCCCTTTTTGTTCTTCCAAGACCTGGGCATTCAGCTCCTCCCCTTAACCGAATTGGGAGCCTCTGCCTCCTGCTCTTTATCCTGGCTCCTGGGTCACAGGGAAGCCACATAGACATCCCTTTCTTCCCTTGCACGCTCAGCTAGCAGCTGGTAAGGTCTTCGCACCCTGAGTACTCAGTTTTCTGCCTGGTGACACTGAACATTAAGTAGTGGGGGGACAGTCTGTACCAGGACACCCTGAAGTGGCCTTTCCCTTGGCCATGGGCAGGCCCTAATTCACTGTTGATTTGGAGTTGAGGTGTCATTTTTCTTTCTTTGCTTTCTTAGTTCCTGTATTCTAAAACATTAGTACAAATAAACATTTTTACACAGAGCCCCCTGCTGAATGGTTTGCTGATTCCTCTTCCTGGCTAAGAAGGCCACTTCATCCTTAAACTGTCTTCTGTAGGGCAATGATTTTAAAATGTTGTGAAATTGTTTTTTCCCCCAAATCAAAATTTTTGCTGAACCCCAGTATGTAAAGCAGATACAAAATTGGATACTTTAGTTTTAATTTCTTAAATTGAAGTTAAAATAATTCTTTGTTAGAAATAACAATGAATGTTTGATTAATACAGAATTTGGGTTAAAATCGACTTTAGCATCCTTTTTATTTCTGTATTTTGGTTAGTCTTGAGGAAACCCTGCTAGACTTGTATATGCAAGTGGTGAGGTTTATAACAGTTGACCTTCCAATTTCAGGTGCTTAAAATGGGTCCAGAAACAAAGAATTAGTGACGCAGAAGACTAAAGACCTCACAATGGGACACCTGAAAGCTTCTTGCACAAGTAGTGAGCCTGAGCAGAGGCACTTCAGCCTTGCTTGCCTGGTGTTTGTTCATTTCAGTTCAGTGTGTGTGAATTTGGCTAGTGGTGCAGCATTGCAGCCATCCTTGGGGGCATGTGTATGTGCACAAAAAGGTTTCCTTTCAATCAACTATTATATTGACAGCTGCCATACTGGATCTTACGTACCTGAGTGTATTTGAAGTGCTAAAACTTTTAAAAGTTTCAAAGCATCACAACCCCCCTGAAGTTTCCTTAGGGTTTTCTGAAACAGTGTGAAAGCCACTTGTTACCTACTGGAAGGCCTTGGCCTAGGCCTTTGCATTCAGGAAGTGGGCAGGGTATTCTGGGGGTGGGAATTGTTAGGAACAGAGCAGAGTCCCTGTCCTCATGGTTTTACAGGGAAGTAAGCCAGAGCAAAGGGAGTAAAGCAATGGTCCTTGGTGGTTGAGTAGTCTTAAGGACCAGAAAATAAACGTATAAAGAAAGTTAAGAAATGAGAACGTTGTAGCAGGCATAAGGAAAGTTGAAAAAGGTTTTCAAGAAGTGGGGTTTAGGATGAGGCCAAGAAGCATCAGCCAGTAGGATTGGGGTGGGGAGGAGGCCTGTGAAAAAGACGGGATCTCATCTGTGGCCCCAGTCTTTCAATCAGCTGTGAGGCGCGACGGGCGCAGGTCCGGAAAGCAGGCTGAAAGCGAAGGTAGGGAACCCTGGGCGCAGGTTAAGATGACTGCATTTAATTGCAAAGACTAGGTACGTACAGAACTGAAGGTTACCAAGGAAGGGAATGACATTACATCTCGAGTTTAGGAACTTGAATCTTGCTAACAGGTGCCAAAACTAATAAAAATTAGTCTTTACTCCCTCTAAATCAGAACTGGCCCCAGGCTGGTAGTTGGTCTGTAGCTGGGCTGGTTGTGAGGCCAGCGCTGTCCATGGTAACGGCTTTTGTGTAGCCGAAAGCTTGCATCCATTTTCTCAAAACCACTCCTTGAGGGATATAGCCCTCGGTGATAGATGAGGCTACAGCTGCCTAGAGTCTCGGCCAGAAGCCCTTGGGACGCCAAGTCGTCTCTCTGTCCCCGACTGTGCCCCGAGGTTCGTCCGGCTGGGAGGGTAGGTCCCCCAGCTGTTGCCTGGCCTCGCGAACTCCGGTCCGGTCTTGGCTCCGCCTCGCCACCGCCTCGGGCTGGAAGCCCCGCCCTCTGAGGGGACCGACGAACCGCCACTTCCGCCACGTCCAATGAAATTTAGCCAGGGGCGGGACGGAACGCTACTGAAGGCCAATCTGATTGGGCCGGGGCGGGGCTGCGGATGAGAGCCCGGCCGTGCCACCGCGATCTTCCCAGCCCAGAGAGAGCCGAGCGCGGGCGGCGCGCACCGGGCCTCGCTGTGCGCGCGCCCGCCACCCCTGCAGACCCTCGGCCCGCTCCGCCCTCTGGGTCGTGGCGCCCGTCCCTCCCCTGCTCTCCCGTCGCCGCCCGGACAGCGGCTCGGGAGCTGGGCCGGGGCAGGGGCGGGAGCCGCGGGACGAGCGCCTGAGGTGGGTTCGGAGCGGGAGGCCGCGAGGCCGGGAGGTGGGGAGGCCGGACGGACGGGCGCTTGCGTCCGCCCCGCCGACGGACCCCGCTTTGAGGTGGGGAGAGGCTGTCCAGGTTGCGGAGCCCGGCTCCGGGCCTGCCTAGGTCCCAGGCACTCGTGCCCGCGCCTGGTACCCTTCCCAGACCACCCACCCACCTCGGGGGACACCCTTGCCCCTCTGGCTGCCCGCGGCCTCCTCACCCCTCTTGCCCTTTGTCGCCTGTGCACCTGCCCTCTTGGTGTTGTGCTCCCACTCTTCCTCCAGACAGGGTCCCCGCCGAGTCTTACCTCCTCAGGACCCAGCACCAAATTAGACTCGCTTCTTCAGCCCCCATCCGTCCTCTTTGTCGTCTGTACATCTGTCACCTCAACTCTGTTCATCCACTCCAACACACCGCCCCCGACTATCTGCATCCAAACCCTGCGCAGACCATCATCCCCCTCCCATTCCCAGGGGTTCCTCCCCCCAGCCTTGATTATCCTCTACACCTGCCCTCTTTAGCCCCAGCCCCATATCCTCCCCCCCTCCACACCCCTTTGTTGTCTCTGCAGCTGTCCTGTCAGCTCTACTCATTGGCTGCCCCAAACCCCAGGCCAGACTCCCTTCTCCATCTGACCAGGGAGCCACCCCTCCCCAGCTCTGTTCTGACATTCCTCTGGATTACTGCCTAGCCCACTGTTCACTCAGCCTAGCTGCTTCCCTTCCTTCAGGCCAGCCTGCTCCTCTGACCCCAGTATACCCTCTCACCCTCTCCCAGCCAGTCCCATCTGCCCTGGTCTTGCCCATACACCAGCCTATTTCTCTGTCCTCCTAGAGTCTCTTTTCCTTACTGTATTCCTCTCCTATGCCTCCTGGTCTCAGCCATCTGTGCCCTGCTGTGTCCAACGCCATGGAGCTGAGCAGCAAGAAGAAGCTTCACGCCCTGTCCCTGGCTGAAAAGATCCAGGTGCTGGAACTCCTGGATGAGTCCAAGATGTCCCAATCAGAGGTGGCCCGGCGCTTCCAGGTCTCCCAGCCCCAAATCTCACGCATCTGCAAGAATAAGGAGAAGCTGCTGGCGGACTGGTGCAGCGGCACAGCCAACCGGGAGCGGAAGCGCAAGCGGGAGTCCAAGT
The DNA here is from genome assembly GCA_032199065.1 of Smutsia gigantea. Taxonomy (NCBI): domain Eukaryota; kingdom Metazoa; phylum Chordata; class Mammalia; order Pholidota; family Manidae; genus Smutsia; species Smutsia gigantea. The sequence continues at coordinate 34,675 of JAVSCE010021135.1, forward strand.
ACAGCGGGATCGATGAGGCTCTGCTCTGTTGGTACCACATTGCCCGGACCAAGGCCTGGGACGTGACGGGGCCCATGCTGCTCCACAAAGCCAAGGAGCTGGCGGACATCATGGGCCAGGATTTTGTGCCCAGCATCGGCTGGCTGGTCCGCTGGAAACGCCGAAACAATGTAGGCTTTGGGGCCCGCCATGTACTTGCAACTCCGTTCCTCCATGAGCCGCCTTCCTCAGGCCCCATGGCCCAGGCCCAGCTGCCTCTTTCCCTTAAAGACTTCTCCCCAGAGGACCTTTTTGGCTGTGTGGAAGTGCCCTTGTTCTATCGGGCAGTGCCCGGCAGAGTGGGTATACGTGATCAAGTACAGGTGCTGCTCTGTGCCAACAGCAGAGGCACAGAGAAGCGGCGGGTATTGGTCAGTGGGCTCCAGGCTGCATCAAGGTGTTTCTTTGGAGTCAGCAGTGAGGCTCTGCCCGCCTCCTACCATGCTGACCTGGGCATCCCCTGGTCAGAGTGGTTGGCAAAGTTTGATCGGGACATGGGGCAGCAAGGCCGACAGGTAGCCTTGCTGCTGGCTGCCCGGGTGGCAGAGGAGTTAGCAGGCCTGCCTAAGCTCTGTCATGTGAGGCTCCTGCCTCTGTCCACTGCTGGCATCATGCCTTCCCTGCCCAGCTCCGTAGTCCGGTCCTTTAAGGCCCATTACCGGCACCGTCTGTTGGGCAAGTTGGCTGCCATCCAGAGCAAGAGGGCTGGCACCTCACTGGCTGAGGCTGGGGCAGGTGTCACAGTGCTGGACGCTCTGCACATGGCAGCAGCAGCCTGGGCCAAGGTGCCTCGCCAGCTCATTGTAAGCAGCTTCATTCAGGAAGGGCTGGCCCCCTGGAAAATGCCCCTGTCCCCAGACAAAGCCTCTGAGATGCCGCCAGCCCCTGGTGGGCTGAGCCACGAGGAGTTTTCCCGCTTTGTGGATCTGGAGGGTGAGGGGCCTATGTCTGGAGCATGCAAAGAGGAGACAGGCACTGAAGATGAGGAGGGGGCTGGAGAGGATGGCTTTGAGCCTCTGCCCACCAAAGCCGATGCCCTCCAGGCCCTGGGCACACTGAGGAGATGGTTTGAGTGCAATAGCACCTCTCCTGAACTATTTGAAAAATTCTATGCCTGTGAGGAGGAGGTGGAGCGGCTCTGTTGCCTGTGAAGGCCCCCTCCGGATGCCAGAGCCCCCTCCTCTCCTGTTTCCCATGGAAACGCCCTCTCTCGGAAGGCAGGTGGGTAGCTGGTGTCTTTCCCATGGAAATGGAGCTTTTGTAAAAGGTGTAGAAGGGAGAAAAGCTGGGAGACCAAGTCTGAGCTCTGAGCGAAGGTTGACCATCCATCCCTGAGAAGAGGTCCAGAGACGGGTGCTGCAGGAGTGAAGCTAGGTGGTGGAGCTTCTGAGCCTCAAGAGAGGCTGGGACTTGGGAAAGGGGGATTTGGGGTTTTTAGACAGGCTGATCCCTGACCTTTGGGTTAAAGAGTTCTGCTTCTAGAAATAAAGCTTTTAATCAGACAAGAGGCCAGGGTGTTATTTTCATGGGAGAAAGGTGAAAACTTTCAACTCAGATTTGTTTGATTGCTGTGGGGGTCTGGGCTGTCTGCCGATGAGCAGTAAGGACCCTCTTCCAGAATTCCAGTAGGAAGGACCGCCAGGCTAACAGATCCTGAATATTGCCCCAGGACCTCCTGCACTCTGATCATTTTGCTCCCAGATTGTGTGACAGGAAGTGGGGGGCAGACTAGGGACATTCTTAGGAAACAGAAAGGAGCCAGAACTTGGAGTAGTCATTTGTTCACTTGCTGATTTCACTACATCTCTTCAGCCAGGCCTCCTGTGTGATAAGGTTGCAAAGATGGTGCCCCTGCTGGGCAGCGCCTTATCGACAATGGCAGCAGAGTGTGATTAAGGTCTGTCCTAAAGGCAGGTACAAAGTGCGGTGGCCCCGTAGAGCCTGGGGAGACTGACTCCTGGAGGAGGTGAACTTTGAGCTGCAGCTTGAGGGACAAAAGTGGGAGGGAACGTCCAGGCCAATGGGCAGCAGGTGTGGAGGCTGACCAGGAGCAAAGGAGCACAGTGCTACCGGGGTGGCAAGGAGGTGGGTAGTGGGAGTGGTCTTTAGTCCTCCAAGTTTGGTGATGGGGCACCCCAGAAGGTTTCAGCTGGGTGGAACAGGTCATTTGTGGGGTTCTAGAATAACTGAGATGGGGAGGGTGCATCAAAGATGTGATACCTGGAGGCAGAGACTCTGGTCCAGGTGAGATGCAGCTGGAGCCAGATAACGGGAACAGGATGGCTTTTCCAGAAAGGACAGGGCTTTGGTTGCAGACGGATGCTGGCTAGAGGATTCAGGTTCCAGGCCAAAACCTACTGTAGCAGAAAGGGCAGTGAACCGTCACCCGCCAGGGTGGGGCAGTTTTCTGGAGGGCGGAGCGCTCAAGGACTCAGGCGCCCGGGGCCCCCTGCTCCTGCGCAGCTGCATTCCCAGGCCAACCCTCCTTATCGGGCCTCAGCTCAGCATTTCTCAGGCACCTCTGCCCAGACCTTCTTACTGGGGACATTGGCTGAGACACTTTCTCCACTTTAACAACACATCCTTCACTACTAAGAAGGAAGGAGCCTTTTATTCGGGGTCCCTAACAGACAGCTCCCCCATCTGCCTCTCATCTGACCCTCACTGATGCTGTTCCCTTGAGGAAAATGGAGCACTGGGGAGCTGCTGCCTCCTTTTCCCTCTTGCACTGCTGTCCTGAGTGAGTATAGCCTGATTGTTACTTTCTGTTTGGCTCCTGGTCCTAATTGTCACCTCAACACCTAGCAGCTTGACCATGCTAAGTCACTTTTAAACAGTTCTGAAGCCACCTGCCATTCTTCCATTTCTAGCCTAAAATCCTAAATAATTTAGCCTTTCCCCACAGATTCTATTTTTCCCATCTGCATTCACTTATTCCCAGTGCTGACATATGTCATTTTAAATGTTGACACCAAAATTACACAATCTCTAACCAGAGCAACAAAGAGGGGACAGATTAGCTCTCTGCTCTCAGGTGTCATATTCCAGTTAGAGCAGCATCAATATGACACAGTGTTATCACTGATTGCTTCCCCTAGCTTTTCTTTAAGCCACAAATAACCTCTTCCTTTCTTGCGTTGTTATCATTATTCATCTTTTGCCTGTTTGTGGGTGACTGTGTTGGCTCATTCAAGCAGGATTTACTGAACATTTTGCTTGTGGGTCAGGCCCTGTTCTAGGATCCTGAAGCTATACAGAATAAGACAGAGAGGCTCCCTCCTCTCAAAGCCCTTACTTTCTGGTAGAGGGAGATCATAAAGAGGCAAGTAAACAAATGAACACGGTTATTTTAGAACGCACTCATTGAGCAGTATGGGTGGAGATGAAAATAAAAGACTGACGCTGTAGAGAGGGTCTGGGAGAAGGGAGCAAGATAGATGGCTCACCTCTGAGGGCTGAGTCGTGAATGATAAGGAAACATTCTTCCGAAGGAAGATTATTCTCTGAAAAGGGAACACTAGCTACAGACATCTAAGGTTAGAAAAACTTCACAGACCTAGGAAACAGAAAGCCACCCTGTGTCGGAAAGAGAGAGGGCCAAGAAGAGGGGGGCAGAGAGGAGAGCAGGGCCTTGGAGCCAGAGCATTTACATTTCATTTAAGTGAAACAGGAAGTGTCGTTTTGGAGTGGGGAGATTTAGACAATGGAGGAACACAGCATGTTTTGAGCTTTGAAAATCTGATTCTAGTTGCGGTGCGAAGAACATACAGGGAGTTGGGGAGCAAAAGTGGAAGGTAGAAAACCAAGTAGGTTAGGGAGCTAGTGCAGTTGGTAGGACCTCCTCATGGATAGGGCTTGAGGGATGAAGGAAGAAAGGGAGCGAAGAGGGCTCCTGCCCTTCCCAACAGATCTGATTTTCTATCAAAGTCAGGCAGTCGTATCCACTTCTGTAGGTATGGCCTCACGCAAAGAGGTGGTGGTGGGTGGCAAATAAATTACATGCATTATTTCAGCTGATTTACAAGACTGGGATGAGCATCCTGTATGTTCAGGAGGCATACAAGGTTCCGGGGCAGCAGAGATGAATAGGACACAGTTCCTGTTCCTAAGGTGGTCACAAACCAGAGGGAGAGGTAGGAAGTGACCTATGAGTCGGTTGTGAAGATTAAACAAATTAACATTTATAAAATGTTTTACTACTTGCCAGGCAGTATTTTAAACACTATGCACACGTTAGTTATTATTATTATGTTTGTCATCATCATCAGTCTTATGATGAGCTAGATGCAGAGCCCAAAAGTAGAAGGATCAGTTCCCCACCTTCTTACATCTCTACACTGCACATTGAATAATTTTTTCCCATCTCTCTTCTGGTTCTCTTCAGCCATGACAGTTCTTTGGGGATTTTTTTCAGATATAAATAATCATTTTTATATTCTCTTTTTTCTTCTCATTCTTTTCTCTATTTAAATATTTCATGCAAGATTATTTTACTTTCTGTGTCTGATAAATCTAGCATCTGAAATCCTTGGGGGCTAAATCTGTTGCTCATGTTTCTACTGATGCTTTAACCCATTGTAGCTTTTCCCTTGTGTGTCTGGTAATTCTTTGTTGTGGGCATTTTTCATGACTTGCAGTTAATCTCCAGAAAACCTGAAGATTCTTATTGAGGGTGCTCGCCTTTAGAAGAGGTTGTCGTTATTCCTACTAGACACAAGGGTGCGCCACAACCATGATAAGTTAACTTCGCCTCGGAAGGCTTGCAGATCGGAAGTGTGGCATGGGGTTCCTAGCTCACAGGGGAGCTGATCTTATTCTTTATTTTTTCCACCACAAGGGAGAAGCAGGTTTCTTTGTAAATTCCCTTTACTGGTGGGTGGAGATTTCCTGACCTAGTCTTTCACCTTTTCCAGGATCTTGGGTTAACTTACAAGTCTTGGTTTTGTTCCCCCACTGTGAATGGACTCAAGATCTAGTCTTCCGTGTGGTTCTTAAATCTCCAAGGTACTGGCATTAGCATTTGTTCCAGGGGCTGCCCCAGCTCCAACATCCTGGTTTACACTCCCTTCCTTAATCTGAAGTGGGTTCTTGGGGAATTCCCCTACTTCTTGCAAAATAAGTGATGGTTTTAAAATTGTTTGTTATGATGGATCTGGAATCTTGTTGCTTGATAGAAGAAGGGCTCTACCTAATGTCTAGACCACCAGCCCGCCAGAGGGGAAGTCGGGAAGACCAGTTTTCTTTCTTGCAGTTATTCATTTGTTCATTTACTCAGAACTATTTATTGCACCCCTCTGTATGCCAGCTAGTTTTGATGATGAGAAAAAATAGACAAGGTCTCTGATTCATGGAGCTCATAGTTTAGAGGACAGACAGTTACAATCAAAGTGTCACACACAAAAAAAATGTATGGGAAGGGGGGACAACATGAAAGCAAGGGCCAGTGGTTCTTAAACAGTCCCTCCTACTCCCTTTCTGCCCCATTTATAAGAACCACCTCCTCCTTCACACATACACTGTTTGTTGCCTTCCAGCCTCTGACTGCCCCAGGAGTTCCCACAGCAGCTATGCCATCACCACCTGCACTGAGGCAGTTCTGGGCAGCCACTGGCATTGGCAGACTGAGCAACCAGAAGGGATCTCAGAGGAAACTGAGGCACAGAAAGAGCAGTGAAGGGCTCAGACAGACCTCAGACAGCCCCTGTTTTTCCAAACCAGGAATATAGGCTTCTTAAATGTGCTGGAGTGGAGGCTGCTAGAACTAAGAATTCAAGTCACTTCCACCAGACTCACAGCTTTCCTAGCCTGAGAGGGCGGTACATTTCTGCTTTAGGAGCCTTCAGAAGGCCGGTTCTTAAATTTTAGCGTGTGTGAAAGTAACCTGAGAGCTTTGTACAGCACAGATTCCTGGGCCCCCGCCTCAGAGATTCTAATTTGTTCTGTCCCAGGTGGGGCCTGGGATTCTGCATTTCTCACCTGATGAGGCTGCTCCAGGGACCACAAAGGGACCATCCTGACCTTGAAACTCATGAAACCCTCACCTGCAGTGTTCGTTAGGTGGGGAGGCTAAACTGTTGCAACAGAGAGACAGCAGAAGCAGCCGCCAGGGGTGGTTAGGTGGGCTGATTTCCCAATGTCTGCCAGGTTCCAGGACAGCAGGGTATGGCCTGTGTCCTCAGGAGAGTCTTCTGAGGTCACCATTTCCAGCCAACAGCGAGGAATCTCCTTGAAAGCAAGAGATGGGCAGTTGGCATGCATCACACATTTCTCTAGCAAAAGCTCAAGCATGGGCCCCACTGAGCTGTAAGGGAGGTCGGGAAATGTAGCCTGGCTTAGCGGCCACAGAACTGCGGCCACACCAATATTGGAGGAAGTGGGACGATGTGGGGTGCCACCTGCAGTCTCTGGCATGCAATCCAAGGAACAAGAGCTCCAAGGAGCATACTCAGGGGCTGGTGCTGTCGGCTCTAGCCCTGAAATCTGAACTTAGGTGACCCATGGGAGACTGTCACAGGCCCCAGGTAGAGCAGCGTAGCAGAGCAACTGGACTCTGGGGTTGGAGGCTCAAATGCACCCAGGCAAGTTATGTGACACACCAGTCATGTGACCTGGGACTAGTTCCATACTGTCCCTGAGCTGAGGCCACGTCCTCTGGAAACTGATGATCATCCTGTAGCCATTTACAGGGAGCCCACAGTAACGGCAGGAATTCCTGGTGTTCCGAACACCAAGAGGTGGGTCCAGATCAATCTCAGACCAGATCAGGACATTAGTATGTACAAACTGCTCAGCTTTATTGCAGTTAAATAACACCTCTTAGCTAGTTTTTAATTACCACTTAGCACCTGAGATGGGTAAGCAAGTGCCACGGGATGTGGATGGGAGTGCATGAGGTGGCACCCCTGTTTCTGGCACCCAAGAGGGGCCCAGGCAGGCACAGCTCTCAGTGGAGGGGGGCAGGGCCAAGGAGGCAGGTGTGCCGGTTGGAGTGAGGGAGAGAGGTTGGATTGGCAATCAGCGCTTCATTTAGCAAGCATTTCCCTGGCTGCCTCGAGCATCGCATGGGGCTCTACGCTGAGAAATAATCAGAAGTAGGACCTGACCTCAAGGACCTCCCAGTGTAATGGGGAAGCTGAGAAGCGAATCAGCAACTATGACCAAGCACAGGTGAGGCTATGATCACGGCGTGCAGTTGGGACTGGGCTCCCCACAGTCAGCCTGGGCACAAGACAAGCAGAAGAAGGACTCCAGGAGACAGTGGTCAGCCTGTGTCTGGGAGTGGGCTCGGCCAGAGGGATGACGGGGGTCACTGCAGGCACTGCTCTCTTTGGCTGGCAGGGATAAGGCTTCCAGGCCCAGGACAATGAGAACACAGCTTGTTCTCCAGCAGGGCCGGGCTGCTGAAGCCGAGGGAAAGGAAGGTTCTTGCGCAGAGAGAGCCCAGTAGGTGGGGGAGTTTGGGTTTTGTCCTTAAGGTTTTGGGAGCCACCGAAGGATTCTGAGGCACAAAATATACTCAGATCGTTTGGTGGGGGGGCGCTTGAAAGGAAGTGAGGTGGAAGGCAGATGAAGACGCAGTCTCTGGAATCCAGGGGGTGGCTAGCACCCGGCAGCAGAGTGCAGACCCTGAGAGCTCTTTGAGGGGTGAAATCACTGGCCAGGGGCCAGAAGGTCACAGCTCACGGGCTAGCCAGTTTACCTCGGGCTTGGGCAGCACAGGAATGAGGCACGTGTTACTAGCAGGCTGAGAGCAGCGCTGGGTCTGGGCGAGTCCAGGGCCCTAGCCTCTGGCCCCCCACACCTGGCTGCCTGGCCGGCTGCTTCTGCGAGGCTGAGCGGTGATCTAGAGAAGGGCTGAGCCTCACACCTGAACAGCAAGGGGGCGCTTCCGCCCTGGCCTCCCATCTGGGTCACTGGGCAGGGCTACCACTGGGGAGCTGTGGGCATTGCCTGGCCAGGCTCATCCCCAAGAGCGCAGGAGGTATTCGTAGCTGAGGAAGGTGACGGAATTGACGGGAAAGGTGCGGGCACTGTTGATGGTGAGCCCCTGGAAAAAGACCCCCAGTCCTTCCTGCCGGGCGCTGCTTACCATGTGGTCCAGCACCCCAGGTACTCCCTCTGCTTCAGCCCGGCCATCTGCATCCGGGACTTGATCACGTTCAAGGGGGTGGCCACGGCCCAGGAGGCGATGCCGGCAAAGCCCCCTGCCACCAGTACTGTACCAGAGCTTGGGATAGAGGAAGCCCGGGCGGGTCAGGCTGAGGAACAGAGCATCCTGTCCCATCCCGTCTCCCTGCCCAGTCTCCAGGGGGCACTCCCCCTCCCCCACCCTCTGTGGCCCACACTCTCATGTCCCTTCACTTACTAAGGTTCTGGCCATCTGGGGTGGGTTGGTGACAGAACCATTCATAGGTGACAAAATAGATTCCCAGGGTGGGAGTGTCCCTCAGCGTCAGGGCCCAGGCTCCCCAGAACAGCCCCCGGGGTCCCTCCTCCTGGAAGATGGAGGTTGCACAGTGCATGGGTCCCCAGCACCGGGGTGGCGGGCTCCCCGATTGCACCTGTGGCTCTGTCTGGTTTTGTAGCCGGACTTTGATGAGGTCAAAAGTGGCCAAGCAGTAGGCCTGTTGGGAAGGAAGTGTGAAGGCCCGGGGTGGGGCTTCGGACAGGAACAGGCTTATTTGAACAACAGGAGGGCAATGAGTACCTTGCCTGGCAGGCACACGGCGGGGACAAGCCTGGATTGCTTTCCAGGAGTGGGCTAGGCTCCTAGCTCCCAAAGCCAGGGAGGAGCACCTGCCTGCAGTGACTTAGATTCTCCCTCCCACACCTCCTGCAGTACACCTCTCAGAGGTCCCTGAGGGGAGCAAGCCCTTCCTGCCTCTCACAAACCCGCAAGAACTGGCGTCCCAAGAGAAGTGGGTGACAGAGTGGGGCTTACAGGTCCTAGAGCTCATGTCACCTGGCTGAGGCACAGGTATTGGTTTGGGGTGGTATTGGTGCTGGGTGGATGAGCTGGGGGTTGGGGGGAGCTAAGGTGTGAGTCTGGGGTGCTACCAGGTCAGAATCAGCTGTTAAAGTTTAGGTGAGCAGAGGCCCAGTTGAGGTCAGCAGGACATTTGGGTTTTGTTTCTCTCTTCACGGAAGGCACACGGGCTCAACACTTCAGCCCCGGGGATGGCTGATGGCAGAGGAGGCTGGCGGCTGGTGCTGGCAGTGATCTTTAAACAGTGGCAGGCCAAATTTGCTTATTTCCTCCCCTACAGGAAGGGCAGTGGGCTGGGCTCCCTGTGACATGGGGCCCTGATGTCACCCTCCAGAGCCTGCGGGCAGTGCCAAGCTGAGGGCTTCTCCAGGAACTGGGCCCCTTGGGATGAGGAAATGGCTGGGACAAAGGTAGGGTGGCAGACAGGAGTGGGCTAGGGCACTGGGCACATCAGATGCTGCTGCGATGTTTGACAGGCAGCCTCAGCTGAGCCCAAAGCAAATTCAGTGCCCTTCAGAGGTGGTCATTCCCTGCCCTGTGCTACTCAGTCACTTCCTGCCTCTTCCTTCCTACCTCCACCTAAACATGTTTTCTACTCCAAGACCCTGTTAAACTGAAGCCATGCACTTGATGGCAAACCCAGGCTCCAGCTGGTCCCTAGCGACCCCATCACTGACTCTGCAGTCCCCAGCTCTGCTCTCTGGTCTGCTTTCCAAGGAGCTGGAGGGGAGAGTGACCTAGGATTTGGGCCTGGCTGGTCCTAAATCAGGCCATTTGGCCTGGGGTCTCAGTTGTTTTCCTTGTTTTTGTGGGGTGTGGGTCTCAGGGCTTGGGAAATATATAGGCATGTGCCATGCACAAGAAGGGGCAGAAGAAATGCCAGGACCTTTTGGGGTCTCATGAATCATTAATTCGCTTGAGTGAGCCACCTGACTCTGTCCTTTCCCCTGGCTCTCTGCCCCACGAAGTATGTTGGGAGCATCAGGACTGGAGCAAAACAGAGCGTGACCTAAGGTGCCAGGGTAGGGTGTGGGGTGGGGCCAGGCACATGACCCTCTGCCTCTATGCTCAGGCCCCCCATTCAGTTGGGGTTCCCCCTGGTGCCTGGAGGCCCCACTTCCCTCCACCACACCCCTCAAAGACAAAAACCAAATGATCAGAGTTACTTAATGATTAATACCCTAGACCTCTCCCAGAGAGGTCTGTGGACTGGGCCTGGCTAAGGCTCACAGATGAAGGCTACCCAGACTCTGCAGGAAGGTGCTGAGTGGGGCATGGGACGGGGAAGTGCCAGGATCAGAAGGGCTGGCCTTGGAGCTCTGTGGGGGCTGTCAGTTCTCCAGGGTGAAAGGTCACCTTGGAGAGAGGTCTTTCCGCAGCTCTGCGGCTGGCAGACCCCTCTGGAGGTGGGCAAGCCTGCCAGCCTCAGAGTGGGACATCAACTCCCCACGGTGTCCTCTTGGCACCATTTCCCCGCCCCTCCCCCGGCTCTCTCTACCTTCTGTTCTCCATGACCCTCCCCTCCGGGTCTGCAGCCTGGAAAGCCACAGCTCAGCCAGGCTGGGTCACAGGGAACAGCCAGGGGCTGACCATTTCCCCACAGCAACTTGTGTTCCCCTCGGAAAAGCCCGGGGTCTGCACTGTGGGTGCAGAGGGAGCTGAAAGGAAAGGAGGGAACCAACCATCACTGCGCACACCCGCACACACACTTGCACCTGTGTGTGTGTGCCCCACACCTCCCTCTCACCTGCAGGAAGCCCCCCGTGCAGCTGGCTATGAAGACATGCATGTAGCTGGGCGGCTGGGCCTGCCGCTCCTGGTGGGAGGTTGCTGTTAGTGCCAGCAGGGTGTTGCTGTAGACCCCAAACAGAATGGAATTGACCACAGCTAGGCTCAGAAGGGGGAAGCTCATTCCCTTGAAGAAGCCCAGAAGCTGCAGAGACACATGGTGATGCTAGAGTGGGTGGGGGCTTTGGAGACCTCCCCTTTGCCCTTTCCTTCTCTGGCTAGAAACCACTTGCAGGCAGGCTGCAGGGAGGTGGAGGCAGGCTAATGCTGGGGACAGCCTCATCTCCACCCTTGGGACACTAAGCTACCACCCCACCCCCAGTGACCTCAGACATGAGTCTTCTTTCCAGGGGCAGAGCCCTGATAGGAGGGAAGGAAGGTGGTACCAGCTATCCAGATGTCTCCTGCCCCAAAGCCCCAAAGAAGCAGGCCACCTACTGACTCATGGCGGTATGTCCTGACCACACAATCAACGATGCCCCGGTATGTGGTCTGGGTCTGTAGCCGCACCTAGATGGGGAGGATAGAGCAGGCAGCAGGCCAGGCATGGCTGCAGCCCAGCGCATCCCCTGCCCCTTGGAACAGAATGCAGCTGGGCTGGGGAGACAGGAAAGAGCCTGTCTGCCCGCCAGGCCCTGCTCTGAGGGCACTCTGACGTATGGTTCAAGCAACATCTTTCATTCCATGGTGCCTCCCCGAGACTCACCTTTACAGTGTCAAAGGGGTGTCCCAGGACTAAGCCCAGAGCTCCTGTGGTGATAAGAAGGTGCTATGAGTGAGGCCTCTCCCACCAGGCCGAGGAGGCAAGTCTGTGCCTAGAGGAAAGAAGGCTTCAGGCAGGAGGAAGGTGGGCAGGGCCTTCCTTTGAGACTCCAGAGAAACTCCAGTTGTCGCCCTTACATCCTCGCCCAGACCAGGTACTTGCTAGGAAAGTGTGGGGACAGGGAACAAGGAGAGAAAGTCCTAGTCCTGCCTGGAGGACACGCGTGCAGAAGGGAGGAGCCTGCCATGCACCCGGGGAGCTGGCTTCCCTGTGGGACTCTGGCACACAGCTCCAGTGCTTCTGCACCCTGCCAGCTTTACTCGCTGCCTGCAGCTCACATCTGCTCTCAGATGTGGAGCCTTGATCCGGACCAGGGCCTACCCTCCCAGCGCTCCTCCTGGCAAGCAGTGGTGCAGGGCTGGGAGCCCTGCAGGAGTCTTGCTGGCACCAGGGCAGAAGGGTCCAGCCCCCCTCAGTTCCCCACTTCCCGGTCTTGCCCTCCATTTCAGATGCTGCTTCTGGAGCTTTGGGTGAGGTCACATCCCCACAAGGCAGGTTTCTAATGTCTCTCTTTCTCCTACGAGGAATGTCACCCAGAAGCTGGGCTGAGTACATAGAACAACGGGCGTCAGGGCCAGGATGTGCAGCCCACTGCCAGGGAGGGCAGGGCCAAAGGGGAAAGGTTGACGGCCACCGAGGTCAAGGGTGAGCTTCCTTTCTGCACCCACAGGGTGGACCTGGAGAGTGGGGTTTGAGGTGCAGGTGCTGGGGGTGTATCTGGGAGAGCACTCTCCTGGCTCAGCAGGTGGCCTAGGGACACGTCAGCAGCACCCTCCCACCCGTGCTCTCCTCCCTCCCCACTCGGGCAACTCCTGGGAGACTGTCTGGGACAGCGGGCTCCAGCACTCCAGGGCGACTAGGACTCCTGTGTCACACACCTTCCCCAGGAAATGACCCACCATTGTGGGTGGTGTGACAGAAGGAAGAAAAACGTCTCACCAGAGATCCAGCTAGCCACAAACTCCACCATGGGCATAGTCCAGCAGGGGCGGAACAGGTGCTCCAGCAGAGTGGTTGCTGCGAAAATGTAATTCTACACTCTCCCTCCTCTAGCCCCGGACTGACAACCTCCCACTAATGTTTAACTCTGGGTGCAGGGTGAGCAATGGCCCACTGCCAAACCTCAGGCACCAGGAGAGGGGAGCGAGCCAACCTGGGAGGCCCTGACAGGCTGGAGGAGGTGTGCAGAGCATGAAATCTCATGGGGTGGGCGTGATGGCCCATGGTGGCCTGCCACCCGCTGCTGGACAACCACAGTCTTGCAGCGTGACTGGGCCTGGCAGCTGGTCCCGACCTCCTCTGGCTGGGCTCCTCCAGGGCTGCCTCACACAGGAGGGGTTTAACAAGCCTGCTCTGGGAAGGCCCTGCCTGCCCAGCCCACACCCTGCTTCGGCCCTGCAGCAGCCCACCGGAGGCTGCCAACCAGCCCAGACCACCCAGGCGGCCAGCCCTGCAGAGCCAGAGCCCGCCACCAGGGGGCAGGCCCAGCTTTGGGGAACCACCTGAACCAACAGGGCGGGAACCCAAATGGGGTGATTCACCGGGCCTGAAGCCTGCCTTCTCCCAGGGTTGTTTACTGCCCATGTGAGGCATAAACAGCCGTCCTTGGCCTCCTCTCTGTGTGTCTTTCCCAGGGAAAACCTGGGGATTTGGGGTGTATAAAGAATCCTGGGGGTAGCTGAGCTATGACTGCCCAATTCTCTTTGGACAACAACTCAAACTGACTGGACCAGGACCTGAATCCCAATCTCTTCCTCTCTGCTTCCTTCAACCCACTTTCTCTGT
>JAVSCE010021136.1:0-18517 GCA_032199065.1 Smutsia gigantea
CCACTGTCACCCACGCCTCAGGGACCGGGGACCCCAGACAGGGCTCTTGGGCCTGATCTGCCATGGGCAGGGGACAGGTTGGGGAGCTGCGGCTTAGCGCCCAGCCTCGTTTACACAGCCTGCCTCCGACCTGGCCTTGGACCTCCCTGGGGGTACCCCAGGAGGGGCAGCTGGTGGGGCACCAAGTTCTGGACCTGGGGGTGCCCGTGACAGGCAGAGGCCACAGGAATGGGGGTTCTTTCTTCTGAGCCCCATTGTCGTCCCCCACCGCAGCCCAGCTCTGTGGGGGAGCTGGCCATATACCCCGGGGGGCAATCTCCAGGCCTCACAGGCCCCATGCCAGGGCAGCCGGGGTTTCCAGCTGGCGGTGGAGTACAAGGGCCACAGCCTTGGAGGACCGAGAGCACTGCTGGGGTGCTGCCTGCCGTGGCCCCTGTCCGCCTGGGGCCAATGGCGATGGAAGGCCCCCACGGCCTGACCTGCACACGGTGACCTGGGGCGGGAGCAAGGGGTCTCGAGAGGAGGGTCGGCCACAAGCTGCCCCAGCGTCACTCAGAGCCCCTCGATACACAGCGCCGTCCATCTGGGGGCAGGAAGGCGTGGAAGGACTAGCGGTAACACAGTGAGATTAGAGAAATAGGCCAAGCTTTTTCTTTTTTCTTTTTAAACCAGGCATTTATAAACAAGAAAGCATACATTAATTACATAAAAATAGTTTTCGAATAGTAGAGTCAGTCATCATATTGTCATTAGCAGCAGCGAAGGAGGAAACGGCGGCAATGCAGACGCTCCTGGCGGATATGAAGGGAGAGCTGTGTTTTTTTCCTTAATTGAAAAAATGTCGTTTGTGACTCCTGACTTAAAGCAAGAACAAGCCGGCCTCCCCGGAGCCTTGGGGCGGGCGGGGCTGGGGTGTCTGGCATGGGCTTGTGTGACCCCCCCGTAGCTGAGCGTTTCCTTCTCAGAAACGGCCCAGAAAGCAAGACGACGGCCAGGTAGGAAGTTTCTGGAAAGGGAACCAGCATACGCACGTATGACACGAGTGCACAGGGGGCGCGTGCACGGGAGCGGCCCGCACTGGCGAGCCCCGTGCGAAAGCAGAGCGCCAGGGGTTAGCTGCTCCAGATGTGTTATTGCTGTTGTTTTTTTCCCTTCGTTAAAAATCTTCAGCACAGAGATGAGTGATTAAACTGAGCACACAAATCGTTTCAATGATGGGCATCACACACACAGAGCCACAGCCTCAGGCAGAGCCTCTCCCCCCCTGCAGCTTCCCTGCAGAGCTGCGCCTCGGGCCTGGGGCTGGCAGGCAGGGGCAAGAGAGGCCTGCAGGTGGGCTGGCCCTGGACTGGCTCTGGAGGGCGAAGCGGCCAGGACAACCCTGCCCCCTGCCCTGGCCTTGGCCAGGGAGCTGCTGGTGAAGGGGAACCCGCTGCGCCCGGCCCCCGCCCCACCAGCTCTGCTGGGACCCTCGGGAGGGGTGGGCCTGGGTGGGCAGGACCTTCCCAGGGCCCTTGTCCACCAACTCTTAGGGATGCATCGCCGCTGCGCCCCAAAGTTCGGATGACACCAACTCGTGCAGGTGCACGTGGATGGCCAAAATAGGGAGCCAGGAGACCTGGCATGGGCAAGAGGCAGCGCCCTCGCACATGACTCAGAGGAGTTCATTACCTCTAGAACCTAAACGCTCAGAAGCCGGCAGAGCAAACCAGGGCACAGGCCACAAGCCCTCTGACCTTACTGGGCTTTCAGACTTGGCCACAGGGCACAGACACACAGAAGCACACTGACACATTTAAAGCTCTGCTCCAACTAAATCGTTTCGCTTCCCTTGAAGAAATGACTGAAAAAAACACAACTCTGGAAAAACAAGGCTGAGCACAGCATTCTGAGTGTTGCTAACACAACGGACCCTTTATGTAACACAGTAATAATGCCCATCAATGGATATACGTATGGCAGAGGTTTAAAATTCCATGCACACAGATTTAATAACTGCAAAAGAAAACAGAAGCAAAAAAACATCCAGATGCTGCATATACGTGATGTTCCTTTTGCATCGCACTTCAGAGGGGGTCCAGCGGCACCTGCCCCTTGCCCAGCGAACCAAGGGCAGAACCCTACTGGCTCTGCCGAGCCCCGAGTCTCTGCTTCTCACCGTGCCGCCTGTACCTGCTCTGGCGAGGTGCTCTCCGGTCCTGACCGCACTCACAGCTGCCACGGAGTCAAGCCGGATTCTGCGAAGATCTTCCTTACGTAAATAAATACAACTGCAGAGCAGACAGCCGCCTCTTGACTACTGGAAATCAATTTTCAAGCTTGGGCATAAGAAACCTTATACAATTTGCATAAACAGAGTAAACGCGATTATTTGGAATAAATGCAGGTAACTTATTTTGATGGTGGCAGATTCAACTGCTACTGGAGACATATTTTGGGGATAAAAAGACGAGTTAGGATTTGCTGTACAAGATGCTGGAAGGCACAGGACTACCCCCCGAAGTTCAGTTTTTGCATTTTCATTTTCTTGTGATTCCCTTGTTCAACCAAGCACCAGAGGGGGTTTCTAAACACTCGAGCACTTAGGATGTGAACTGCTCTATAAATCGGTTTGCAATATTTGAAAAGTAAAAACCCCAATTAACTGGGGAATAAAAAGGGAAGATTTCTGACAAAGTGCGGTTCTAAATATACGTTTAAATGAACAAACAAACAGAGAAAAAGTGAAATAATGCTGTTTTGTTCCAATGCTGGCAGCCTCAGCCCCCAAACCGGAGTGGTGTCCGCCGAGCTGAGAAAGGGTGGCCGTGGGCGAGCGGCGCGTGCCAGCCAGTGCGGACCCGCCTC
The DNA here is from genome assembly GCA_032199065.1 of Smutsia gigantea. Lineage (NCBI taxonomy): Eukaryota > Metazoa > Chordata > Mammalia > Pholidota > Manidae > Smutsia > Smutsia gigantea. The sequence continues at coordinate 2,848 of JAVSCE010021136.1, forward strand.
GTCATCACCCCGGCAGATGGCACCCCTCGGCGCGGCGTTCCCAAACACCTGCTGATGGCGAGGCAGCGCCGCAGCCGGCCTAAGACACAGCGTCCCGGCTCGTGTGTGGCGTTCTCCTCTCCTTGCTCTCCCTGGCGGCAGCACAGGAGACCCGGGTCCTTGTCGCTGAAAAAATAGACTCTGGAGAAAAACCCTTCTGTCCTCACGCAGCCGTGGTGCCGATGAGCAGTGATGGCTTCTCGGGATGGGGTGGCTGCCACCCTACTCCCTGGGCAGGTCCTCAGATGGCATCACGTGTTGGTGGGGCTTTTAAAAGTTAGTCATTAAAAAACCTGTGATTTTTCTGAATATCAAGTCTCCTTGTTGGTTTTAAATAGCTTATAACAAAAATGTAAATGTTAGAATGTTCCAGCAAGCAGAGGGCCAGCCCCAGCCCCCAAGCTGGCCTTGTCTCCAGCTGCAGTGGGGACCCAGCTGCTCTCCTGAACTTGGCCAGTAGAAAATTTTGCAGTGGATTTCAAAAGGACGTGGCTCCAAACTCTCGCTTGGTTGCAGGCACAGTGAGACGTTGTGCTATGTGGGGGCAGGCCCCGCAGCGCAGAGCCCCGCTGGCGTGGCAGCAGGCGGCAGCCTAGGGCTCCAGCTCGCCCGGACCCTCGATGCCTGTGGCCTCGGGGCGCGGCCGGGGCCACAGCTGCTCTTGCAGCTCCTTCACCACCTTCTCCAGGTGCTCCCGGGCCTCCCGCTCCCGGAGTAGGTCGGCCCGCAGCTGCTCACGGTCTGCCTCCGCATGCTGCAACTTCACCTGCAGGTCCTCGATCTGCAAGGCGCACCAGCATCAGCGGGCTGCTCCCGACCGGCCTCACCCTGCCCACTGCCTGCTAGGACGTGGGGCCGGGACAGACGCCCAGACCCACCCCTACTTCCTGCCGCCAGCCTGGCAAGGGGGCCCGAGGCCGGAACCACCCGAAGCCCAGAAGCAGCAGCCAGGGCACCTCCCGACCTCTGCTCCCCGGAGGCCTCCTGCTAGGTCCCGAAGCGCCAGCAAGCGGCCCATCGGGAAGTTCACGAGTGAGTGGGGGTGAGGGGCCCCCAGGACGGGAGAGCTCGCAGCTGCCTGGGGCTCCTCTGCACACCGGGCTAGCTGAGAGCTTGTTTCTCAAGCAAACCAGAAAGGAAAGGGCATGATCAAAGGGTGCTGCTTGTCGGCCACTGGAAGGAGGAGCCCTGGGTCCAGAGGTGCCTTGAGGCTCACAGACACCTGTGGCCTGGGCTCGCCAGCCTACTTCCCTCTCACACCCAAGCCAGGTCCTGCCTCCCAGGCCACCCCTGCAGCCCCACCACGTACCTGGGCCGAGTACTTGGCGCGCAGGCGGCCGGCCTCACAGCCCTTGTCACACACCCGGACCTGCCGCGCCTGCTCCAGCTCCCGCTTCAGCCGCAGCCGCGACTCGGCGGCCTCTTTCATCTTCTTCTCGTTGTCCGCCCGCAGGCGCTCGATCTCCTTCCGCAGGCTGCGCTTTGCCTCCGTGGCCTCCCGCAGCTTCTCCTTCTTGGCCACACGCAGGAACTCCAGCTCCTGGGAGGGCGGGTGGCACAACATGCTCAGGACCACCGGGCCCCCCCCACTGCCCACCACGCCCCCTATGGGGTGCTCGCTGCACGACTCTCCCCGCTGCCACCTCCCTGCTGCTCTGGGTGCTACACCAGGCCCTGGGCAACACTGACTCTGCAAGGCGCCCCACGCCCGGCCTGCCCTCTGCCGTCCCAGCACCCCCAACCCATACCAGTGAAGTTCCAGTCCTGTGTCACCCCTCCCGAGGGCGGCTTCCTGCTGCATCTGCCAGGAAGGCTGGGAAGGCCTCCCACATCTCCTGCCCCCAGGCCCTCCGTGCACAGCTGGGGCCACTTCCTTACGGCTGGGGTTTTCCTGGGATCCTCCTGGGCGACCCCAGCCTCCGGCCACCTGAGGGTCCAGGACCCCCGTAGCCATCTCAGCACTTCTGTGGGGCTTCCAACTCTATCGGTGCCTCAGTCTTTCTAAAAGTGTCCGTGGGACGTCACCCTCCAGCCAGAGTCGGAAGAGTGAGAGGTGCTCTGAGTGCCTGGTATGCTCTCGGGCTCTCAGGATGGGCAGGGCTGTGCTGTGCCAGGAGCCCACGTGCGACACAGCCCCAGAGCTGCCCGACGGCACGGCTGAGGTGTGAATTCAGCTGACAGGGGGAGGGCCTCCTGCCAGGCCGCAGAGCCCAGGTGTGGAGGCGCTGCCCCGCCGCGCTTAGAACCTCAGGCCTCCCCTTTGTCAGAAAGGGTGGTGTGGAGGGCCACTGCAGCCCAGGGCAGCCCCACTGTCTGCCCGTTAGAGCGAGAAGCGGCACAGCCACAGTCGGGCACCACCAGGCCTCTGCCTCTTCTCCAAAGGGGTTGCTTCTGTGGAATCACCTAGAACCTGCCTGTGCAGCTGTGCGTGCACCCAGAGTCCTCTCCCTCCAAGGCAGACTCGCCAAGCCTGTCCAGCTGCACATGCGTGCCAGAAGGAGCTCTAGGAATCCCCCCTAATGCCTATTTAATGCAGACGAAGCACTGGGGGTACCTGTGGGTGAGCCCCCAACCCTGGTCTCCTAGGAACAGCCCAGCCCTCGTTGCCCTAGAGGAGTGGCCAGCTCTGGGGCTGTGTGGGTGCAAGGCGCATCCTCGGCCGCACAGGAGCAGCCCTGGAGCCCCATGGCGCCCCGCACCTGGTGGAGGCTACGTTTGGCCTGCAGTGCAGCGCTTAGCTTCTCCTCCTGTTTCACGCGCATCTTCACCACCTCGTGCAGGAACTTCTCTTTGGCTTCCTTGGTGTCCAGGCCACCCTCCAGGGCCTGCCGCAGGTGCTCCAGCTCTACCTCCAGCCCGCCGCTCGGGGCATCAGCGGGGCCTGCAGCCTCGGGGGCGGTGGGGGCCGCGGGCAGGGCATGCATGCCTGGGGAGCTCAGGTCCTTGGCGGAGCTGGATGAGGTGAAGGACGGGGAGGAGAGCGAGGACAAGGAGGAGGTGACTGCAGAAACGACAAACAGAAATGTGGCTGCCACGAGCTCTTGCACCGCTGCCCACGCCCAAGGGAGGCCTGCAGCGGAGCACCAGCACGCACGTACATTCCTCCCGGCTCTCCACCTCCACCTCGGCCTCCGAGTCCTTGTCATCCTCGAGGGCAGCCATGGGTGCTGGCGTCTCTGGGGCGCTGGGCGTGTCCACAGCAAGCTTCCGCTTCCGAGGCTGGGCACAGGTGGCGAGGGGCTCGGGGGCCCGGGAGACAACAGTGGTGCATGATGGGCTGCTCACAACCTTCTGCTGGGCCGGTGGCGCCAGGGCCACATTGGGGGCCACACCCGTCTCGAAGCTCTTGTAGGAGTAAAAGCTGCGGGGGCACAGGCAGTTATTGGGGCTACAGGCATCTGCTTCACCCTCTGCGCCCTGCACCCTGGCAGCCGGCCTGCCATTCTAGTCGCCGTGGGGCCCGCTCCCTTGGAGGGTATGGAGGAGGCGCTCTGGCCAGGGACCCTGGGAAGCTGGTCCACCATATCCACGACGGGCACACCCAATGGAGAGGGTGCCTCAGAAGTTCTAGACGCCAATCTAAGGGCCAGGATGTAGGGGGTCCGGGCATGTAACCTACAGAGCCAACGGGGTGCTGCGCTCGTATGGCGCTCCACGATAGCACAAGGGTCTGCCTCACTGCCATGCACCCCACCGCAGGGCCAGGTGATGACAGGGACACGGACATGTCTTACAGGTAGGTGGTCACACACATGCCCAGGTCGCCCAGCAGCTGCACATATGGTAGAGCGAACCGTAAGCACCACTTGGGCCCACAGACTTGGGAACTCCAGTGCCAAGCATGCACCGGGAGTACCGCCACTCGGGAGGCCTGGGGTGGGAGTCCTTGGAACCGCAGAGCCGTCACTGCTCCCAAAGTTCCCCAAAGCTCCCAAATCATACTGACTCTGTCTGAGCGACAGCTCTGGTCACCTCAGAAAGGAAATGTCCCACCCTCAGGTAATGGTGGACACCAAGGTGACAGAAGCCGGCTCCTGCCGGGCCAGGCCTGGTGCCTGATGGCCACCAAGCGGGGCAGGCGCTCACCTGTCTCGAATCAGGGCCGGGAGGTGTGGGGAGAGCTCTTTGTCACTTGCGGGAACTGCAGGGGACCAGGGCCGGAAGGCAGAGAGGCGCTGGCGAGGGTGAGCACAGCCAAGGCCCTGGGGGGAGACGGCGCCCGCGTCAGAGGCTGCAGCCCAGGGGCTGCCCCCCGCGCCGCCGCACCCCCACCCCGAGCAGAACCTTGCTGGAGGAGCTGGCCAGGGTCCGCAGCCAGCCAGACTGCTTGTCCTTCTCGGAAGACGTGGGGAGCTGGGAGGAGGCGCTGTCGGTTTTCCTTATGGAGGCCGGGGGCTCGGAGGAGACCTGTGAGTGACACAGAAGTTCTCGTTGGCACCTCCAACAGTGTCTGCCCCTGGGCCCAGGCCGGGGTCTCCCAGCCAGCAGAGTCAACCGCGCATGAGGCGTGTCCTTGACGCAGGGCCCTGGCCACATGCAGGCCCCACCGTCTCCGTGAGAACAGCGGGCGTGATGCACGCCTGGTGGGGCCGTCTCACGGTGATCTCACCACACAGCTGCAGGGGGTGTGGGGTAGGGACTTCCCTGGGGCCCAAGCCAGTTCACAGTGGAGACTAGAGGGGATGGCCCCACACCAGCCCTGCCCACATGCTGGGAACCTGGTGCTCAAACAGCCATGGGTTCTGTGGACCCTTTGAAAGTCGTTTCAGAATGGACGCCTGCCTCCACTCACTGGCTGTGGCCGAGCCTGGGAAGGAGCAGGCTCACGGGCCCAGTGTGGGGCCCTCTGGGGGGTGCCACAGTGTCCCCAGAGCTCTGGATTTCACCAAAACAATTTTAAGAGCACCCGTGAGCCTGAGGCAGTAAGAGCAGCCCTCTGCGATGGCCCTCCCCAGGAAGGAAACATCGAATTAAAGGACGCCCCTCCCCACCAAGTGAGCTGTGCGTCAGGAGAAAACCCATCTCCGTCTCCACGTTGGCAGGTGGGAGAGCAGCCCCGCCCCTGGGGCCTGCACCTGTCTGCTGGGTGCTGCAGCTCAAGACCCACAGGCAACAAGACGCTGGGCAGAGCAGCCTCCTGGGCCAACAGAAGACCAAAAACAACCTCCCTTGACCTGATGGCACAAGATTCCCAAGGCAAACGGGGTCTCTTGCCAAAAACAGAATGGTCCCTGGAAGACGGGCAGTGCCCCCTCCCCCAAGCTGGGGCCCGAGCAGGAACCGCGAGGGGCCAACACAGCCGCCTGCTTATGGAAGGAGCCAGCGAATGGTACCGGGTCTCCCTCACCTGCACTCAGGCAGAGAGGGCGCATGTGGGGGCCTCCTGTCTGCAGCCAGGAAACCCCAGAGCAGGGAGCATGAAGCAGGGAAGGGGCTCCTCCCCCTCCAGGAACACTTGGGGAAAATATGTATCAGAACAAGCGCCTCAGGAACAGTGGCTTCCTGGGAGGGACAGACAAGTGGGCCATCAAGGTGCCTGCTCACCGGTGCTCACTAGAAAACTCAGGAGGTGTGGGCCAGGCCAGACGCCCGCAGAGGCCGGCTCAGCAAGGCCCCAGGAGGCCTGCCAGGGCCCACGGAGTGAGCATGCACGCCTTGACCCCAGGACATGAGGCTCGCGGCCCCAGGGAGAAAGAATGGCCTCAGACACACGGGACACGCTGGCCTTTGTCCTCAAACAGAAGCAGCTCTGCGAGAGACCCAGAGCCCTGCCGGTTGGCAGGCGCCCAGCTACTGGGGTGGCTCGGTGGACCGTGTGCTCAACACGGAAACACCGCTCAGCAAAGGCCTACTCGTTGCTGCTTTTTGGGGGAACCGAGTCCTGGTGACGTCTGGGGGTGCCTCCCTCAGGTGAGCGCAGGCAGGCGGGGGTCACATGGGCAAGGGTGGGGCTTCCTGTCTGAGCAGCTGCAAAATGCGCAGGTGACGCGGCGTTTTCAGGACCGCCACGGCCAGCCGGCTCTTGCCCGCTCCCAGAAACCTCCGGGGAACTCTCTCAGGGGTGTCAGACAACTTGGTTGCAGGGCCCCAAACTGTCACGTGGCGGGGATGGGGGCATGCCTGTGGGAACCCTGGCACTCTGGCTTCTGAACACCTCAGTGCCTCAAAGCCAGTCCATGGGGGCCCACGGTGCTTGAGGAGGGAGCAGGGCTCTGGGCCCAGGGCAGCAGGTGGGCCTGTCATGAGGCTGAGGCCAGGGGCCTGCTGTCAGCCCCGTGCAGGGTGCAGAGGCCAGAGCAGCCGGCCACAGCCCCACCCATGGCCACCTCCCCAGGGGGCGGCAGACAGTGGACACCACCCCACACCCCAACGACAAGGGGAGAGTGTGTGCCCACGTGCACGTGCCAGTGCAGGATGTGTGCAGCCTCTGCCAGAGAATCCACGGGATGACGCAGACGCCGGTCCCAGCAGACCCCTGCCTACCTCAGAGCAGCCAGGGCAGGTGTCCACCCAGGCCTTCCTGGCAGCTGCGTGTGTCTGTCACCAAGGAGTAGGGGGCACACATCTGCCTGCAGAGCACCCCGCACTGTGGAGCTCTGGCATCTTCAGCCAGGGACCTGTGTACGTTTGTAAGAATTTGGGAGACTATGCCTATGGCCTTCGTGTCGACTCAGGCCAGGAGTGTCAGCCGAGGCAGAGGCACCAAAACGTGAGGTCCAGGTCAGGACGGCGGCTGGGGCTGGGGCTGACCCTCAAAACTGGAGCAGAGGACAGCAGGACAATGTGGCGGTGGCCACCAGGAGCCACGGCAGCTTCCAGTGTCAGCCCCAGGCCTCGGGTTCACCAAGGATGTACTTCAGGGCCTGAGCCCACAGGGCGCTGCGGTCACCCCAATGAAGCAACTAGGGGGGCTCCTCTCTGCAGGCAGCAGGCCGTGGGTGCACCAGGTATGGGCCCCATGCCCTGTACTGGGGCCCAGAGGCGGGGAGGGGCTGGGGGCCTTTGGGCCCTGGGACAAATGGCCTCGTTGGAGTTTTGAGTCCCCATCCCTGAGTCGCACACAGAGCCTCAAGTGCCAGCAGAACGGGAGCAAGCCCAGGCCCCAGGCCGTGACCTGGCATCTGGAGACCAAGGGGGCCCTTGGGTGCCAGGCCCCAGCGGAGCTGAAGCTGGCAGCCTACCACTCCATCTTTCCCAGAGGCATGAGCTCATCGCCGCTGCCTCCCGAGACCACCCGGGATATTCCACCAACTTCCCTACTCTGACCCCACGCCAGGTCCCCAGCCGCCTCTCATGCACCGTGCCTTATGCCCTGCCTTGGACATCCTAAAAAACACATGTATGGGGAGGGAGGAGTGGAGCAGGGACAGCCCACATGCTGCCTTCTGCCCAGGCTCTGGCTGCCACAGGGGACAGGACAAGGACCTAGGCCCAGGCCCGTGGTTCTAGGGTGACCCCGTTGTTGCAGAGGGCAGAACCCACTCACCAAGGCAGGGCTGAGGCCAGCTAGGCATGGAGGCCAGGCACTAACCCGGATGCCGCGGGGAGGAAAGCCCAGCGCAAGAACGGCATCCCCAGAACCACACGGGCTCAGGAGCGTGGCCACGGTGCCCCACAGGTCCTCAGCTCCCAAGCACTGGGGCAGCTCAGGTCTGAATTCACAGGCCGACAGGCATGGTGGCAGACTGTGGACAAGGCCCCGTTGGAACATCCCCCAACCAAGGCACACCCTCGCCGACGGGCTCAGGACCAGAGCCTCCTTGCCTGTGTGTGTGTGAGCGGCTCCCCCGGCCCTGCCCCCAGCACTTGTCAGCACTGCGGAGGCACACACGGGCAGGGTCACACGCACGACCCTTGATGAGCAGAGCAGCACGTCCCCCAAGCAGACACGGACCACACTGGCTTGGTGTTGTCCCCACACTAAGTCGTCCCAGTCTGGCTTTGTGTATGCGTGTGCCCCGGACATGGTGCCACACTGGACTGCCATTGGCTGCCTCCCAGGTACCTCTGACCCAAGAGCACGAGGCGCTGTGGCCAGGGGACCAGGTGGGAGGCCCGCCCAGCAAGATGCCTGGACACTGGCCAGAGAGCAGGGCCAGGGTGGAAGACCAGCACCCTCCGTGCAGCCAGGGCTCCGGCCCTACTGTCAGGTGAGGCACAGCCCCAGGGGCCGGGACAGAGCCTGGGATGTGAATGCTGCCTCCTTGGAACCAGGGAGATGTGTCTCACCCAGCGGCATCATGCCAGGAGCAGACCAAGCATAGATCCTGTGGACCTGGCGTGCCTGGGGTCAGGGCCACAGGAGCCACGTGTGGTCAGAAACCCACCTGCAGCGTGTGCACGGAAATTGTCAGCTGACAGACGCTGGTCTCAGGCCATGGAGGAGACGAGGCTGAGTGCAGGCCATGTGCTGGCACCCCCCTGCCCCCCACCTCAGCCCCTGGGCCGTGATGCCGTAGCCTGGCAGTAGCCAGGACCCCACATTCGCGCCTGTCTTGGCCCAACGCTACGGGCACCTGGGCAGAGAACAGGAGAGTGATACGGAAGCAGCGCCCGGCCCACCCTGAGCTGCTGGGCAGAACTCAGGGAGGCACCAGGCAAGAACAGCCCCTGAGGGAGACCCCCTGAAGATGGTCATCTGCCCGATGACCTGGGGCTGGGGTCCTGCCAATTCTTCAGGGACCAAGAAAGGACACCACCAAGTCACAGAGAGCATGGAGAGCAGAGACCCCATGTCCCCAAAGGGTCTAAAACAGGACCAACCCCCTTGTGACTCCACAGGGAGGGCCATGTGGGGCTGCCAGATGCAGGCGCCCCACGGGGAGCACAGCGCTGCCACCACCCACCACATGCCGCGTGAAGCCGGCTATACCCACAGGAACCACCACGAGGGCTGCCCGCGGGCTCCCGTGTGGCCCCCATACAGGCTGAGGCGGGCTCCACACCTCGGGGCACTGACAGCCCTCGGGGGCCGGCTCCCATGGCCTGGCACCCCCACTCCCACAGAGCACAGCTCCAGCCCCTCACTGGCCCACTGGGAGCTGCCATGTGGGAGGGTGTGGGCAGAGCCACCAGCCCAGCACAGAGCGCTCCTAAGGCTGGGCCGTCACCCGGCTGCTAGGCCTTGTGGGCTCTTGTGCACAGTGCTCGCCTGCTGCCTAAGTACTAATTAAAGCCAGCAGTGGACTGCACCCAAAGCCCCTCCCACTCTTACTACCAATTCGGTGCTGGGGGCCCCTGCCCCAAACTTTCTAGCACAGGGCTTTGATTCAACCTTTGCAGGGAGTGTTCACATACCCAAATCAAAACACTGCCAGACAGAGGCCCATACATCTGCCCAGTGTCCACCGAGGGGGGCGCCATGGGCAGCTCCCAGCAGGCAGGCGGCTCCCTCCAGGCCTGGCCCAGCAGCGCAGAGGAAGAAGCCACACTCCCCGGATGAAGCCCTCAGCATTCTGGGGGCTGGGGCTGTGCAGTGCGGCAGGGACAGTGGCCTGCACCACAGGGGTTGGCCTTTGCTCATGTCTGAAGAGAAGCAATTCCTGAAAGCTGTGGGTGAGTCGCCGCTCCCCTCTGTCTGGGAGCCAGGCTGGGCGGCAGATAGAGAGCCAGGTCCTGGTGCTGGAGGACGCTGGGCCAAGGCCCCACCTGCTAGCGCGGAGAGCACACTCCGGGGCCTCCAGGTGACTGCCTGGGAGCATGGAGAAGCCCGCCTCCCACAGCCCTGGGAGGCTGTGGTCACGCCTCCAGCTTTGTGTTTTGATGGGGAGGCCACCTGGGCCCTAGATGGGGCCTTAAGAGGCAGAACTTCCCCAGTTCCACGCTGATAATTCTGGAGCATCCTGGGGAGGGAGGACGGGATTAAGGCCACCCAAAAGCCAGTCCCTGGGCAGGCTCCCTGGAGACAGGAGCACCCTCAACAAAGGCCCACAGCGCTGGAGGGCAGGGCTCTGCAGGGAGGTGGCAGAGGTCTCCAAAGCCTGGACACAAGGATGTTGCATTCAAAGAGTGGAGAAGGCGGCCTAGGGCCTGGGCACATGCACAGCCTCAGAGGAGACCACTCTTGCTCTTTGTTCTTTAGCAAACAAGGGCCCATTCAGTTGGCAGGACTAAAGACTGGCCAGAATTACTATATATTCACTTACAAAGGTTTGCACATCACCTGAAACCCACCTGCCAGGCCCTAGGCAGCCTGATCACCCAGACCTCAGAAACACTTCCTTCCCCTCAGGGGTAACAGGGCCCAGCGTGAATCAAAAAGACAGAGCATAGGAAAGTGCACCCCCATCACTCCCTGCACCCCCATCTCCCCACCCCCCATTTCATCACCCCCGCAGAACCCAGTGTCCAGACCCGGCCAGGGGTGGCCATCCAGCCAGGGCAGCACAGTGCAAGTCCAGCTGAGACGCCCCCTTCAGGAGTGGTCAAGTACTGGGGAAGTATTACAGAGTAGGTGCAAGCCGCAGGGGCCACCCAAGGGGCCACCCCACAGCCTCGAGCCTCACCCTACCAGATGAGAAGGCCCCCTTAGCACGGTGCTGCCTGTACACTCTGGACACACATGCTCCACCATGCAACCCACAGGCCCTGCATCCTCTCACCCCATCACCCTGTCCATCACCCCTACCTCATCCCATCACCGTCCTGCACTCCCTCACTCACCCCCTATTACCCTATCACCTCGTCTCCGTCAGCCCATTACCCTGTCCATCATGCCCTCCATCACCCTCCTGTACCCCCTCCCTTACCCGCTAGTACCCTGTCACCCCCTCCTGCACCCCATCACCCTACTTCACCCTCTCCCATCCACTTACACAAAAAGGGGTGCCTTTCCAGAGCCTGGGAGCTCTGGTCTGCAGGCTGTGGAGCGCAGCCTCTCTCGGGTGGCACAGAGACAGACAATGGAGACAGAGCTCCCCAGCAAAGGCACTGATGGCTGTACTGGGACCTGGGACAGTGGCTCGTCAAACACCCAAGGCTGCTCTGACTTCAGGGGTTTCTGAGAAGTGGCAGGGCTGACATGGGGGACAGCAGGTAGGTGCCCATGTGTCCTGCATGAGAGTTACAGGCCTGGGGTAAGGTCACCGACTTCCTCCAGGAAGCTGTGGTGATGCCCCGGCAGGGGCGTGCCCCCTAAGCAGACACGAGGAAATGACGACATCACACACACGCCCCCCACCGCGAGAGCTCCTGCCTGTGCCAACGGCCCCGAGACTCTGCACCAGAAAGAGCACTGCCGCCACCTCCAGCTCTGTGCAGCTCAACAGTGGGTCCTCAGAGGCCGCACCTCTGGGTCTCACGTTCTTACCACGCCGAGCAGGGCAGCCCCGGAGGACAGCGGGCATCCTGGCTGCCCCGCACCGCCTTCCCACAGGAAGGACCCCTCCCGGCCCAGACCATCAGCTTCCCTCCAGGGAGCTGCCTCCCTAACCACCTCAGAGAAAACGCCTGCAACGTCCGGAGTCAGGGGTGCCAACACCTTCCTAGTTTTCTGCAGGAGCTCTGAACGGGCCACGACCCATCTCCACCTGAACACAGCTGCTGAGGAGGCCCCAAGGCACAGGGAGAAAGGGCCAAGACGGGCCGTGGGGACATGTGCCCATCGAAGCCACTCCTGCCTCAAAGGGCACCAGCAGAAGTGAGAGGGCAGCCTACAGAGTGGGGGGACCTGCACGTCCGACGTAAGGGACCCGCACCCCAAACCCACACCACTGCAACCCACAAAGCCATGAGCCGAAAAAGGGCCAAGGATTCGGGCAGGCATTTCCCCAGCGGGCGCACACATGGCCAATGAGCGCACGGGGAGGCTGCCACCCTCTCCAGGGACACACGCACCACCTGCAGAGACCCTTCGCACCCACGAGGCGGCTACGACCAAACAGCAGGAAGACGAGGATGGTGGGCAGCGCACAGCCAGCGGGACGCAGACAGGGTTCCTCAGAAAATGGGTAGAGCTGGCCCGGAACCCCCCGTCCCAGTGTTCAGTAGAGGCCTGGGAGAATTACAAGGGGCCAGATGCTCATACTATAACCGTCTAAGGTGGTACCACCGGCTAATTCCAACAGAGAACACGTGCCGGGACCCTGTGTTACTCTTGCAGCTGCCTGCAGATCTGCAACAGTTCACGTTTGCCAGGCGGCTGAAATGTCCCAGGGCAGCTTGAGCCTCACACGTGGCTCGTGGCAGAGTGTGGCAGTCACGGCCCCGGCCTGGGGTCTCCACAGGTCAGGCGCACATCACCGTGCGACCAGCAGGGCCACCTCACCCCCCGCCACCACCAGGAGCTCAGGTTATAGAAACATGTACGCGAGCATTCAAGGAGAAGACTGGAAAGAGCCCAAATTCCATCACTGGACAAATGAACAAGCACGTGCTGGCCACAGGAGGAGGGGAGCCGCTCAGAACTGCCCCACGAGCTGCCCTGAGATGCCTACTAGCAAAGCAGCCAGGGCACCGAGCCACCAGATCTGACGGAGCCGCCTAGCATCACTGTGACATGCAGGACCCAAGCACCGGCAGCTCCACCTGCAGAGGTGGGGTTTCACAAATGGGACTCATCAGGGTCAGAGGTCAGAGGACATCCCAGTCCTTGTCACCAGGGGTGTCCCACAGAGCCCGTCCCAGACATGGGGACCATCTTACTCTAAGCTCAGGGCAAGTGACAGCAGCAAGAGGACTCCATGGAGGGCAGGGCCTGGCCTGGGCTGACCCCAACCTGCTCCCACCAAGTCAGGCCCTGGCACCGGGACACCAGCTAGTGGGTGGGGCCTGAGCCACCCTCAGGGAGGGGATGAGAGCATGAGGAATGGCTGGACCAGGGTGGGGAGACGTGTCAGCCCTGGGCAAGATGGGACTAGCATCCACCAGGCACCTGGCAGGACAGCCAGGGCATGTCCAGGATGACAACGTGGCCCTGGCCAGAGTCTCAGGGGGCAGGGTGGGACTGTACACACACGCAGGGGCTCAGACGTGGGAAGCGGGAACCCAGGCCAGCCCGGGGGGCGTCCTCATGGTTCCTGAGGCCTGCTCTGGCCCCTCCTTCCAAAGCCCCGTGGCCCAGGGTCTGGGCACCACAGGCCCCCCTGCCCTGCCCCCACTTTGAAACTGGTGCCAATTCACAGGTGGGGGGCAGATGTCACTGCTCAAGACCACCCCAAACACAGCAATGGGCCGGGTTGGTGCCCACGCCCTCTTCACCAGACCGGAGATCCCTACTGTAGTCATCAGGCCTCATCCTGGCCTGCCCCTTCCCCACAGTCCCCCAGCCCTCAGTGCCTGAAGACCCAGGCCAGCACCCAGGGGCAGTGTGTTCTGTGGAATCTTTAGTCCCATTACCATAATTTAACTGTCTTATGAACCACTCAGAAGACAGAGCAGCCTCCTGCCCCCCCAGCCTCAGGGATGTGCCCCCAGTGAGGACCAGCCTATGCCCTTAGGACTGGGTCTGAGAGCTGACAGAGCCTAGGAAGGTGATGGGAACGGTCTTAGGAATGAGCAGTGGTATGTGCGAGCACAATGGAGGAGGCCCTTTACAAAGTGACGGATGTCTTATGGAAGCCCCACCCAGGAACCTCAGTCCACTGCATCGACTTCCTCACTCAGAGACAAAATTCAAAAGCAGTGTTTTCAACCGGCAGATTATTAACATTGAATTCAACTACTACGTGCTATTTCCAGGTTAAAAGAGTTGTGGTAGACTTAACCGGGGTTTGCTGGGGCCGGGCACACACATTCCCAGACGTGAAGTGAATGCCACACACCTGGGATCTTCTATCCCCTGGCATGAGGACAGGTGAGCGCTGGCTGCAGTCTGGCAGGGCTTGAGATGGGGCCCAGGGCAGGGTGCTGGGAAAGGGCGTCCTTCTGTGACACCCAGACAGAGAACCTCACAGCCTGAGTTCATCCTGTAATTTTCCTGTTATTTAGCAGGTCAGCAGAAAAAGACCAAGACCGCAAGTAAACAGATAAAACCTTCATGGAACGTCAGGTTCCAAACAGCCACTCTGCAAGGCCGCTGGGCCGTGACCCCACTTCTCAGCCCATGGTGGGGAGAGGCCTGGATCACTGCCCCACGACATGCTCCACATATCGGGGAGAACACGGTGCTGAGCTCGGGGAAAAGCTCGGAAGTTTAAAGCCCTGCCATGTGGCAGCCAGCCAAGTAGGCCCCAGGAGGCCCCCTGTAGCCACCAAGGGCCCAGGACCCCTGCCTCCTATGCCCAGAGTGCCCCCCCACTCAGCCAGCTGCAAGGGGAAGTCTCAGGACCCCGTAACCACACACCTGCATGGACCCGAGGACCCCGGAGGGGGAGAAGGGACGAGCAGAGGGTCGGGGCAGCACCCTGCAGTCGCCCGCAGGCCATGCACACAGGGTGTACTGGGTGGAAAAGCTGACCCAACCTGAGCTCGGAATGAGTAAACACAGAAACACGTGGGCAAGAGTAAGACCGAGCAGACTGGAGGAAAGGAGCGAGCTTTCCGGAACGAGAACAGTGCTCCAGAATGTCGTCCGCAGCAGTGCCGACAGCAGGGACGACAGCAGGGACGGGCGGGGGAGGGTCAGCTGAGGCCTGCCGACCACGGGGCCCAGGGCGTGCCCCTGCTCCCTGGGCCGCGAAGCCTCCACTTCAGTGTCCGACACGGTAAATCCTACAAACAGGAGACGGAACGACAGTGCTCTGGGGTCCACGCCCACCACGGCCACACAGCACCCCATCACCCGGCCCAGGGCAGGCAGGAGCCCTCACTCGGGGCCCCATATCCCACCATGAGCGAACGCGAGCTGCGGACTGTGAAGGCCAGCCATGGGCCACAGCTCGTGCTCTGGGATAGATGCCCACAAGCAGCCCTGGGCAGGGACCCCCCCCCCCCCCAGAACCGCCCCGCTCTGGGATCTTGAGCGGGGGCAAAGAGGAGCAGGAGCAGCCCCAGGGCGGGAGGTCACCCCGGCTCCTGCAAGCGAGCCATGCCCGGTCCACAGCCCAGGCCCACTGCCCAGAACCCATGCCAAGCGCCCCAGGGGGCACAGGATGACGTTGGAGGCTCCGTCGGGGGTGGCCGGAGGGTCCGCCTGTCCTCTCAGCCGGGGGTGCCAGGTACTACCTGACAAAGTCCCACTGGAACCATCACCTGTCGCCCATAGGTACACTCCAAATTCCCCCGGTCACCACCTCTCAATCAGCCCAGGATCTGGACGCCACAGACCGTTCCTGAAGACTTCACAGTTCTAGAAACTGCAAAGCTATTTTTGTAAGTACCATTAATATTTTCCACATGATAATTCATGTTTCATATTATGCTCAAATTAACCTATTTTTTTATTATTGCAGTACAGAGGAAGCAGATTAAATTTGTAAGGCAACCCCAAACCCCAAAATGAAGTGAAAATAGCAAGATTCACTTTGGCTTTTTAAAAATTTAAGTAGGTCACCTTTTTTTGTTAATTCCTTGCTGTTGATGGGAACAAGTTAAGCCTTTTCTAAGGAAACTGAGTCATCGACTATGAGCCAAGAACCAGGTCACAGAGGCCACGATGCTCCCCAGCCAGGGCCTCAGCAGTTCTGACCCTCCCTAGGGCGCCAGACCTCACCACTTTGGCCTGAACACCATGTGGCAGAGATGCTTCGGCTCC